>CM053034.1:117578253-117788253 GCA_028564925.1 Lithobates sylvaticus | reverse complement strand
TGTGTTATTGTGATGCTGTGCTACCCACCATGCAATGTTAAAACTTAAAAAAATGCAGCAAAAAACGCTCAGAGGTACTGGGAAGTGTTTCTCCGTGCATCACTTTTGGATTCACGTCTGCCTCCGTTCCTGGTACCACTGAGCGTTTTTTTTACTGCATACTGTGATGAGCACACCTGCACCATATTGATATACCTCAGTTTCAAAACAAGGTTTGAACTGCGGGATGTTCTAATTTTTCCCCCTTATCAAATTGTAATGGGGTTGATAGAGAGGCATGGAACGCATGCCGCCGCTATGTTGGAACACCTCAGACTCGCACAAACAGTCTCCTGTTGTGAATTTGGACACACGTTTTTATAGTGGAAGATTAGTTTATATATATTGCAATGACTGTACACAATCCTCACACCCCAGATGATGTCCAATAGGACGAATCGCGTTGGAGGATGCACGTGGAGTCATTGCGCCTTGCTCACATTATTGAAGGATATTTTCACTTGATTTTATTGGAATTTTTGTAAGTGTAAACCCTTTTTGCAATAAATATTTACCAGAGTTACACTATCTGCAGTATTTTGTTTTATATATCATCATGGATCATCTTAACTTCTGACGTGGTCCTTTCGCACACTTTTGAGCCTGCCTTCTGAAGTTGGATCCTCTCCTTCAACATTGGATGGGGCTTATTCTCCAAAGGTTGGCCCTGCTGTGTCGCATTTGTTGAGGCGATTCCTTATGACTGCCTGTTTAACTCTTATGCTGTATAGTATGAGTTCACCCTTTCTAGTAAGCGTGCCAACCTTATCACATTGCATCTTAAAGATCAAGTTTCATCCACTTTTTGTTTAATAAATGTTTATTGAAAGAAAAACAGGGAATACAAAACAACATTAATATTTGAACTTAAACTATGCATTTTTGCATATATGCTGTGGGTACTTTCCAAAGCATTGAAAGCATGTAACATCACGTATGAACCCAGAAGTACACTATAAAACAAGTTTTATACTCATATGCATCTAGGTGTTTAAATAAATTGCACTTAGTCATTTTCATGAATATTATTATGTTTACGTTCAAGGTGGGTAAAGTGAATAGTGTTCCCAGAAGAAATTTGGGAAAGAAGGAAGAAAAAGAAGAAGAGGTAGGGGAGTAAGAAGGGAAAGGAGGGGAAGGTTGGTATGCATGGTGCACAGTAAAGTATATGTCACAGTACATTTTAGTCTCATGAGTGATGAGCCAAACAATAACCGCAGGGGATCAACCTTAAGATATAGATGACGTATTCATTAGATGTGGTCTGAATCTCAGTGGGGTTGTACAAATATCTCCTTATAAGTTGTGGTGTCCCTGAATTCCATCCACGGAGTCCAAGTTAGTGTGTGTCGTTGAAAAGTGTCCTTGTTGCGGTGAGTGATATCTTCCATGAGATGAACCTCTGAAATTTTTTGAAACCACTTATTCATGGATGGAGTCTCAGGCTGACCCCAAAGGGTAGGTATGAGTGCTTTGGCCATGTTGAGCAGGTGAGGGACTATAGAGCATTTATATTTTCCAACAGGTTCCTTGGTAGCATGGAAGAGAATGGTCCATGGGTCAGAAGGGAGATTTACATTGGATATTTGTTGTATGATTCGGATAATGCTAGACCAGAAGGGGCGGATGAGTGGACACGACCCACAATTCCTCCAACACAATGGGGAATTGGCGGGGAACATCTGATGAAGCTTTGATGGGGTATAGTGCCATCTGGTTAGCAATTTGTAATTGACCTCAGCCATCTTTGATGCAATTGAAGAGATGTGAGTCAGCTGTAGGACTTTATCCTTTTGGCTGTGTAAGAGGCAGGATTCCAGGTCTGCCTCCCACTTGGCGAGGAAGAAAGGATGAGTATCTCCTTGGAGTTTGATGAGTGTTTTGTAGAATACCGAGATGCTATGTTCAGGCGGATCTGTTGGATTAAATACTTCCTCAATACCGTTTAAGTCCTGTATCCCTCTTAGCGGCTGAGGCAAAGTTCTGAGAAAACCTTGCAATTGGTTATATCTCCATTTGTCTAGGAACGTAAGTGGCTTGGGGCCAAGAATTTCCTTTAGGGGCTTGAGAGCATTTGCTTGGAGAACATGATGTAGTAGGAGGGGTCTTTCTAGTGACCACATCTTAAATCCGGGGTCTAATAGACCAGGTAGGAAATAATTGTGGTCAAGAAGCGGTAGCAGAGGAGAAGCATATGTCCATGAGAATTTCCTATGTAAAGCATCCCATACGTCTAGGGTGGAAGTGGTTAGTGTGGAGGTATTTGGGGCGAGGTGCCTGTGTGAGCGCGGCAGCCAAGGTGTAACTGCTAGGTCCGTGTTACTAAGGGCATGTTCTAGGCTCACCCAGAGTTTGGAGTTGGCGGCATATTTCCATTCGGAAATTCTAGACAGAATCACAGCATTATAATAAGCCTTAAAATTTGGCAGGGTCAGTCCCCCAGAATCCTTGGAGCGAAAAAGTACATCCCTAGATACTCTGGGGTGGCTGTTCCTCAAAATGAAGCGGGAGACCATGGTCTGTAGTAGAGAGAAGAACCCTATAGGTACACCCAATGGAATCATTTGAAAAGAAAAAGAGGACTCTAGGCAGAATGTTCATTTTAACTATACTCACTTTACCCAGCCAGGAGTGTGTTAGCGTGTTCCACTTTTGTAGATCCTTTCTGATAGTATTCAATAATGGGATATAGTTATGTTTAAAAAGGGATTGGATATTAGGCGTAAGATTTATTCCCAAATATTTCATGCTTCGTTGAACCCATCTAAAGGGGAAGAGGGGTTTTAAACTTTCCACCTCCCTTCCAGGCAGATTAATATTTAGGATTTCAGACTTAGAAAGGTTAATTTTAAAGTTGGACAGTGTCTGAAAAGTAGAGAACGCTGACATTAAGTTAGGAAGTGAGATACGGGGCTGCTGGATAAAACATAAAATATCGTCCGCGTATGCCGCGTATTTATGAGTTTTATTGCCTACTCGAATCCCATGTATATTTATGTTACGTCTTATGGTTGCCAGAAAGGGTTCAAGGGTAAGAGCGAATAAGAGGGGGGAAAGGGGGCAGCCTTGTCTGGTCCCATTAAATAGTTGGAATGAGTCACTCAGAGTGACGTTTATGCGAATTTGTGCCGTGGGATTGGAATAAAGGGAAGTAATGCAATAAAATATTTTAGGTCCTAGTCCGAAGTGGCGTAGGGTCAGTTTTAAGTAGTCCCAGTCCACCTTATCGAATGCTTTTTCAGCATCTGTGGATATGAGTAGGGTGGACTGGGAAGACCTTTGAGTGGCATAAAGCCCGTCTGGTCCGTTGAGACCCAACTGGGTATAATGGGGAGTAGTCTGTTAGCCATTACCTTGGAATATAATTTAATGTCAACGTTTAATAGGGAAATTGGCCTGTAGCTACTGCATTGGGTGGTCTTTGCCCGCTTTGGGGATAACTGAAATGTGGGCTGTAAGGGATTCTGGGTGTAGTCCCGAGGTCTGTGAGATTGAGTTGGCATAAGCCGTAAGGCGGGGCAGGAGAACGTCACTAAATGTTTTGTAGTAAAGGATAGTGTAACTGTCCGGTCCAGGGGCTTTACCTGTCGGTGAAGATTTCAGAGCTGCCTGAAATTCCTCGACTGAAAGTTCAGATTCAAGTTCCTGAGAGTCGAGTTTGAAAGTTTGGGCAAGTTAGCTTCTTTTAGGTATGTGAGCATGTGGCTACATCTCTGCACTTTGTACAAGTCTGCATAGTATTCCCTGAAAGCTTTAGCAATGTGGGGGGTCGCGTGGACTAAGTTTCTGTTGGATAATTTTATTTTGGGAATAAACGATCTAATCTGTTTTTCTTTAAGGGATCTTGCTAATTGTCTGCTAGGTTTGTTCCCCCACTCATAGAGTTTTTGCGAGTAATGTTGGAATTTTCGTGTAGTATCGAGATTAAGAAGATTTTTTTAGTTCTTCTCGTTTCAGCGTGAGAAGTTTCATCCACTTGAACACTATAGAAGTCTCTTTTTGTCAGGGCAGGGCTCAGCCCTTCCTTCTCAATGCTGGCCGCTCAGATGTCAGCTAATTCCCAGCTCCTATCACTCCACAGTGACTCACCTGTTGATGATATCCTGCTCGTCAGTCCTGCCTACTTAAGCCGTCCAGACCAGATGATCTCGGCCTTCGCCTTAGTCACATCTCTAGAGACGCTCTCCTTGTTAAAGATTTGCTTGGCTGACATTCCTTCTGGCTCGAGATCCTGCTTGCTGTTCTACTACACTCATCTCTGGCTCCCTGTCGTTTTGTCTGACTATCCGTTCCAGTTCCTGAACTCTGGCTATGTTTTGACTACGTTTACTCTCTTTACATTTTTTTATTATTATTAAACAAGTGTGAGTTAACTGTACTTCTGTCTCAGTCTGATTCATGGTTTCTGACACTTTCTAAATTTATGGGATTGATTGTTTAAGATTATTACATGACATTCACTTATACACTTTGAATGATTTTTATTAATATTTACTCATTCACCTTATATATTCATTTATGAATTGTTTACTAATATTTTTTCATCATTCACACCATTTTCGATCTTATTGTATATACTTTGGGTCATCCAGGTTTTTATATATCTTTGTTTTACCATTTTGAGCACTACACAATTTTTGGTTATATGTTTTTTGCACTATATGTCTAGTTGAGTGTTGGCAGCTTGTTAATCTCTAAGCGCAGTTTTTTCTATCTAAGCCAGAGTAACACACAGTAAGCATCTCCTTGTGTAAGATAGTAAAATGTTATCTAATATAGTGATTCAGATGGCTCAAATCCGCAGACACTTTGACATAACTTTCCAAATCTAGAGCCTTGTTACACCCCCTAAACCTCATTGTTCATCTTTGTGAACATCCATTCCATTATTGTGCCAATAGATATCTTAAGGAGGTACTGCATAAGTATGTGGGGTTAGGATTAGGGATGGGCCGAACACCCCCCCATTTGGTTTGCACCAGAACATACAAACAAGCAAAAAATGTGTGCAAACATGTGAACCCTATTAAAGTCTATGGGACACAAACATGAAAAATCAAGTGCTAATTTTAAAGGCTTATATGCAAGTTATTGCCATAAAAAATGTATGAGGACCTGGGTGCTGCCCCAGGGCAATGTATCAATGTCCCCTTAGTCTGCCTGTAAAGTGGCGCATCTGTGTGATGTGTTTTACAGTGCTGCAGCAAAATTACATTTCTAAAGGAAAAAATGTCATTTAAAATTGCTTGCGACTGTAATGTATTTCCAGCTCCCGGCAATATGAATAGAAATCAAGAAAGAAAAAAAATGGTGTGGGTCCCCCCCCCCCCCCCCCCCCCCATACCAGGCCCTTTTGTTCTGGTATGGATTTTAAGAAAAAAATGGTGTGGGTCCCCCCCCAAATCAATACCAGACCCTTATCTGAGCATGCAGCCTGGTGAGGGGCTTATCGTAATCTGGAAGCCCCCTTTAACAAGCCCCCAGATCCCGCCCCACCATGTGAATGGGTATCGGGTGCATTGTACCCCTAGGTATTCACCAAAAAAAGTGTCCCGCGATGTGAAGCTTCCAGAATATAGGGCAGGGAGAGTCAAATGACAAGTATGAATATTTATTATGCTGCAGCCAATCGCTAAAAAGAGGCATACAGAAGTTGGCTGGGGAGGTGTTTGGGAGGTCTTCCCAAAGTGTTCATTCTTCTCCAGGGAGGATTCCAGTTCTACTGGGGTTGCTGCCCCTGGATGCAGCATTACTGAGTAAAGGATTGCAGTCTGGGCCTCAGCAGAAGCTGGGCTGAAAGCATGGAGAACACTGCAAAAGAGGATTTTGGCTACAGTCTAGGCCTCAACAGGAGTTGATCTGAGGGCCTGGGAAAGACTGTTAAACAACGTTTTTTGTGTGGGAAGGCACTGTTTGAAGTCCTGGTCAGTGAGATCTTCCTTGCTGAGGATCTCTCGGTGGAAGCTGAGTGGTGTACAGCTCCTAAAGTACTATAAGTAGGACCTGGTTTTGGACTATAAATGTGTGACTGCAGTTATGAGGATGGGGATGTCCTGTGGTGCATGCTGCTGCCGTCGCCCAACTGATAGCAACCAATAGAAGACTGTGAATTTAGGATTGTTTTCATGGACTGTCTGGTTTGTGCATACAGGAAAGGGTTACTACAGTGTTTGTTAGTTGTGGAAATCTAATTTTTCCAGTGCAGGGTGCATTTTTGGCTTAGCAGTGAAGAGTTATTATGCACAGTGTGGGAGGAGTCTGCCTGCAGAGGGAAAATCTTTGGCAACATAGCAGCCAGAGAGTAAGGGCAAATTTATTGACCTGAGAATGAGTGTAGTCTGTATGCAAATACAGCCTTCCTAGGAAATACCACTCCTCCAGACTGACATCCAACCATCAAAGCATTTTGATATTTGCATAAATCCTCCCAAGTGCCAGTGTACTGCTTTTATCAGGGATGCGGCCTCCCAAGTGGTGTACTGAGACAGTGTGCTATGATGATATCAGGAAGCTATGTCTAGCACCATGCTGGGCCCTCCCATTAGCCATGATCTGCCTGGATTGCAAAGGGAAGCGCAGAGACTCACCGATGACACCACTATGACTATAATAAAATATGTAGGGAAAATAGAAAGGTTTTGTTTCATGTTGATGATGGGGGGGGGGGGGGGGAGAGAAGCCAGGAAAAATAAGCAGATCAAACTTCAGTTTTAAGTATGTTCATATTAGGCTGCCCACAGAATTGGGGCCCCTGGCTCACTGATTTAGATGCTGCCACCTGGATTTCCTGCTGTGTGCTTTCAGCTGGATTAGGAACTTATGTTCTACTTGAGTTTTCCTTAAGCTGTTCTGCAGCTTTTAAAGCAGCATTAAACATATTGACAGCCTTAGGTCCCCACCCAGCACATTTGAGGTATTATAACTGTCCAAGATCTCCAATAATAAATGAGTCTTAGCTGAGGAGGTCGTGTGCAAGCTCTAAGACATTCTTTACATATACACTTTATAAGAATCATCTGGAACTCATGTTGCAGAAAACAAAAACCATAATTGCTATTATTGCAGCTACAGGGGAGCCATGAAAAATAGCAACAATTTGCTCATATTTATTTTTAATAAGGCCCTCACAGTATGCGCAAATATTCACTAACTTTATGACTAATGTACATGGTATATCAGTAGTTGGCCTAGTTATAGTATTCATCAACAATGGTTTGCCAATATCATATTTACTAAAGATTTAAAGTGTCACTAAACCCACATCATAAAAAAACTATCAATAAATGCTGTATTACATGCTGTTCATACTCACTCAGTCACTGTGAGATTTGTTTTCTGTATTCTGGAAAAAAAACTGGTTTATCCTGCTGCTCTATATCTCCACCTTTTTGTTTGTCCCTAATTCAGCTAGGGATTTTGCAGCTGTGGTGGCAACTCTGCACATGCTCAGTTTTCAGGGAGTTTCTATGCTAAGCATTTCCTCCCTATCACATCTGAGCAGCCCATGTGACTATATGGGTGTATACACAGTGGTAAATGACAGTCCCCCCCCCCCCTCATCCATGCCTACTAACCAGCTAAACACAATGGGGGTGGGTGTCATAAACCATGAAATCAGACTGAGACAGAAGTACAGTTAAATCACACTTGTTTAATAATAAAAATAAAAAGAAGAAACGTAGTCAAAACATAGCCAGAGTTCAGTAACCGGAACGGATAGCCAGCCAAGCCAGAAGTCAGGGATCAAAGTAGTGGAACAGCAAGAAGAATCTGGAGCCAGAAGGGATGTCAGCAAAGCCAGTCTTTAAACAGGAACGCAGGAGATGTTTCTTGTGATGTTGACCAAGGCGAAGGCCGAGACCCTCTGGACTGGACGGCTTAAGTAGGCAGGACTGATGAGCAGCATATGAACAACAGCTGAGTAACTGTGGAGAAAGATGGGAGCTGGCAATTAGCTGACAGCTGAGTGGCCAGCTCAGAGAAGGAAGGGCTGAACCCAGCCCTAACAGTGGGATATGACATGCATTGATTGATAGAAGCTTCACCTCCCTGTTATTCTAAGACACAGGCTGGAAGGGGCGTGACACCACCTGTGGCTGGCAGAAATCTGCCCACACCATGTTACAGAGAACAACAGAAATTGCAAATGTCAAGAACGCGGTGACGTACAACGCGTACAACGAGCCGAGAAGAATGAATTTCATAAGCCAGTGCTGCTTGATTCAGAGCATGCGTAGCACTTTGTGCGTCAAAATTGTGTACACACGATTGGAATTTCCGACAACGGATTTTGTTGTCGGAAAATTTGAGAACCAGATCTCAAATTGTGTGACGGAAATGGGACAGTAAGCAGCTAATTACATAATCTCCAAACAATAATTGAATAAATACACTAAGACAACATATTTTGGTTAATA
Source organism: Lithobates sylvaticus (assembly GCA_028564925.1). NCBI lineage: Eukaryota > Metazoa > Chordata > Amphibia > Anura > Ranidae > Lithobates > Lithobates sylvaticus. Next base: position 117,779,797 of record CM053034.1, on the reverse strand, counting down.
AAATTATTTTATTTTATTTTATTGGCCGCGGCTTATTTATTTGTTTATCAAATTCAAAATAACTCTTATTAAACCACTCTATAATTAATTCATCCATCAGAATTCATCAATAACTTTTTTCATCATAAATACCAATATCAAACTGAACAACTCAGCTTTTATAGCTTGAGTTGAATAACAATCATAAATTTAACAATAACTTGTCCCCACAAAGGCAGGAGCCATAACAAGCCTCCTGCCTATCCCCAACCCGCGGCCCATTCAATTAGTGTCTGGAAATTCAAATTCAATATATCCAGGCCTATATCTAAAAGATGAATGCCATCCCTCCGATACAGCCCCGGAAAACCTCCTTCTAAATCCATATGTCTAAAAGACATACCAAAACCTAATGACATAAACTTTTCTATTCTTCTATTAATACGTTTCCTTACTTTTTCAAAAAACTGAAAACATATCATTTTGTAACCAAACTAATCGAGGAATAATCTCTGAGAAGGCAATGACGGTCCTGGGAAAAGCCGACTTTCTTGGATGATTGATCTAATCTTAAAACTAATATATTCAGGGTTTTAAACTTGCTAATATCATTACCACCTAGATGTAAAATCAGAACATCCGGTAAAGGCCATCCATAAGTCAATCTTCCCAACACCGACATCAATTCTTCCCAAATCATGCCTCTTTTACCAAACCAATAAATCTGAAAAATGTTTGGATCCAAATTTTCTCCGTAAACCCTGTTCAATGCTCTCTAATTGGCCCAGAACACAAAGGAGTGTCAGATGATTCATACAATTTTTGGAGTACCTGCAATTCAAAACTAGACATTAGGTCTCACATATGAAGTATAAGCATTTGATTTCCATCTGCCAATCCGCTTAATTTTAGTCTTATCTAAACCAAGTTTTGCTGCTTCTGTTGCAGCTCAAATTCTAAATGAATGACAGGACAGATGCATGCAGGTTGTCTAATTTAAGAGCATGCAGACATTTATTTAAAACTCTACTGAATTGGAATCTGGTCAATGGAACACTGTCCTCATGAACAAATAACAATTCATGACCAAATGGTCGAATAGTAAGATACTTATTCAATAGCTGTACTGGGCAGATTACCGGATTATTAAAATTATAAAGCACAATCCATGAGCCTTTTCCTAATTGATTAGTTTTTGATCGATGTAGAAAAATACGCACGCAATGTTCACTACTTTTCACAGATGCAAACTGAAGACCATTTGAGACTTTTTTATTGTTTGTTAATTCAGAAATTCTCAATGCTGCAAAAAAAAAAAATGGAAAAAGCAGCTTTAAATAAACAAGCTTCATATTTAGAAAAACAAATACTATCTGTAATGAAGCAAAGTTTTTTCAATAACTCATATGAAATTGGATGTCTGTCATCACTCTTGAATCACTTTGATTTTTTTATAACCTTTCAGTGCTTGACGTAAGGAAAAATATGTAAAACAATAAAGGAAAACCATTTAATTTCAGAAAATTGGAGATACCACATATTATTTTATTAAATATGTGACCATGAAAATTTGCATTTCCATTAATCCATTAAGGAAAGAAAGAGCCATATTTTCATCAAAGTTTGTCCAATGTACATTTAATGAATTAAAATAATATATCCATGAAAACCAGGCTGATGAACACCCTAGCCAAGTCTTTGGAGCCAATGATTTTTTTATATTGTCATAGATTACACTATGTCATAGTTTCATAGTTAGTAAGGTTGAATAAAGACATCAGTCCATCCAGTTCAACCTGAGCGAGTGTCTACAATTGTCCCCATCCCTGTACATTGCACACTCACATCAGTCCCTACCCTTAAGGAGCCCACAATCCAAGGTCCCCATTCATATACTAGGGCCAATTTTTTTGGACAGAAGCCAATTAACCTACCTGCATGTCTTTGGATTGTGGGAGGAAACTGGAGTACCCGGAGGAAACCCATGCAGGCACAGGGAGAACATGCAAACTCCAGGCAGGAAGTGTCGTGGTTGGGATTCAAACCAGCGACCCTTCTCACTGCTAGGTGAGAGTGCTAACCACTACACCACTGTGCCGCCCAAAACTAATGTCCCAAAGATTGCATGGGCATACCATACCTATCTTGTCCGCCTCTGGGAGCAACTTCAAAAATCATGTCATCTGTAACCGAGAGAGAGCATCCGCTACCATGTTATTCTCACCTGGGATGTATTGTGCTTTCAACCAAATATTAAACAATAAGCATTTCGATACTAGATACCTTAACAGTTTTGTAACAGGAGGAGATTTGGATGATAAGCAGTTAATAGCAAAAAACACTCCTTTATTATCTGTACTAATAGGTAAACGATGGTTACTAAAACATTCTCCCCATATTTCAATAGCTACCACAATAGGGAATAGTTCTAATAACACACTATTCTTCAATAAACCCAGATTTTTCCATCGTAAAGGCCATCTTTCTGCACACCAATGATTGTTCCATATAGCAGCAAAGCCTATCGAACCAGCCGCATCAACTCAGAGATAATTTGCAATTTGTGCATGGAAAGTCTAAATTCCATAAGGGATGTATCAATGGTAATTCCCAAAAACTCTATGCAATTGACGGGTAAAACTGTCTTTTCAGAAACTAAAGGAATTCCAAAATCTTCACATACCTTAAAAATAACTGAAGAAGATTCATGCACTCAGTAGACCTATATGATCCAAGAAATAAAAAATCATCTAGATAATGTAAAATATATGAAGAGCCTGAAATTCCTTTTACTACCCATTCTAAAAAACTTGAAAATGCTTCAAAATAAGGACAGGAAAGGGAACATCCCATCGGTAAGCATTTATCAAAATAGTACTTTCCTTCAAAATAAAAGCCTAAAGAGTTAATCTAAAAGCAGATTTCACATCAGTTTTAGCTAATAGTGTGTTTGGACCTAATTGTCTTACCAATTCAATTGCATCTTCAAAAGACGCATATTCAACTGAGCAAATTTCATTGGGAATCTGATCATTAAGGGACTTACCTTCAGGAAAAGATAGATGATGGATAACACTGAATTTATTAGGTTCTTTTTTAGGCAATTGTATGTGCTTTAATTTCATTGGCAATTTTTTCTCTCACAATATGTTTTAAAGAATTTACTGAAGTCATGTTTTTAACAATTTTACAACCCTTTTCATTAAAAGGTGGTAAATAAAAACCTTCTGTAAAACCTTTATAAAGCATGGTTGCCGTCGGCTGATCTGGATACCTGTGTAACCATGGTAGCATGTTTTGAATGATCAGCGGAGACTGAGCTTTTAAGAAAGGACTCCTTGCCTTGATTTTGATTTGAAGCCATTTGTTTTTAAACATTTCAATACAGAGTGTGGACCAGTGCAAAATGCACACTCATGTCTATATCTACAATTAGTAGCCCATTTACATTGTGCATCATTAAACGTGAAACAAATACCTTTTTGTAATATGTTACAGGACTATTAACCGTTAAATTTTGCGTTGGACGTCCCAATGTAGGTCTTTGTGGTAACAAAAGATTAACCATGGAAGATTCTTGTGTACTGCTAATTTTTGTCTAAACTGTTCATCATAGATGAACCAACCGAAACTTGTCTATGTGGTGGAATAAACCTACACTACGTTCAGGATATTTTTCACAAACTGTACTAGCATAAATACAGAAGGCCTGTAGCCAGTTATTAAAATTCCTGGCCACAGGCCTTCTTCTATCGTCATTTTCAGATTTCTCTCTATCATTTCAAAGAAATTCTTTACTAGACGGAAGTAATGATAATAAATCCATAAATTCCTCATTCCAAATCTTTTCCTTAACTGCCGTTGATAAATGAAAACCTAGTGGCGAGGACTGACATGGCATACTTTCTTTTATACATGTTTCAGGAACATTAGTTTTAGTAATACAGCTCTGCACAACATGATCTATATTGGATGTATGTTCTATTGCCACCATATTGTGAGAGCTTTTTTGCAACCGATCTGGTATGTTCCAAACACTAGAAACATCATATATATTAGAAGTATTATTCATAGATATTTCTTTTAGAAATGATAACGAAGAAGCTAAATTAGAAATGGAATCAGACAAGGTAGTCATCATATTAATATTACCTAACTCACCTTGTATTGCAGCAGGAGGCAATGACATTTCACTACTATTGTAAATTTCAGTGTTGCCTCTTGCTGCTGTTTGAACTGAGCTATGTGCTGTTTCATGTCTGCTGGGCATGACACCACTGCAGCTGCTGCTTGCCCTAGCATTACCTTTATTAGGCTGTCTAGGTAACTTTGATTTGTAGATAGACTCCGGCTCCCCTTCGTTTTGTCCCCACCGTTCGTGACATCATTTACCTTCGTTCGCGCCCCTTCCGCTACTGTACCACTCGCTGCCACCGGGGGGGCTGTATGGCCGTCGAGCTTTACTCTTTCTCTTCCCCTGGCAGATACAATGGATCTTCCAGCCGCCTCTTGACCTCAATGCTCCGGAACTTGAAATAATCAGGTTTACGTTATTTGACTGATCAATTTCAGCTTTGGGGTCAATGCTGTGCAATGTGGATAAAGGACATGACATTGCATGACATTGCATTTGGCACCATTGTCAGTTTTCAACTTGACATGTTTGTTGCATGCTGTGGAGAAGGTGGTGAATATTTCTCCCTTATTTGCAATTAGGTCCACACTTTCACAATGAAAACAATTTTGGTGAGCATCACTTTCTACTACATTAATTCTGTGCACATTTTGCTATTTAGTGTCACTAGATTGTGTCATCCACGCACCTCTATTTTGAGGCTTGTTCCTACAACATTTTGCTAAATAATTCCATTTGTTGCATGAGCTACACCTTTTGTTAAAAGTCAGACACCTGTTGCACTCAGTAGCGTGTTCACTACCACAGTTGCTGCATTGCCTTTTGTTCTGTTGCACCACAAACACTTCTGCCTCTCTTTTTAGTTCATTAGTGGCCCTTTCAGAATGTTCAAACAACATACATATTCTGATGGCTGATTCCAGTGTCAAATCTTTCTCCCTAAACAATTGAACACGAACTGCATCATTGTAGATACCACATACAATCCTGTCATGTATCAGTTCATCTGTGCACCAAAATCAAATTTTTTAACCAGCAGTCTCAATGTGGCTACATAGGATTGTATTCCTTAATCAAGTTTCTGAGCCATCATGTTAAATGCATGCCTCACTATTATATTACGTTGTAGTAAGCATATCTCAGGATGTTGTGGAAAGAGGTGGTCAGCAGACAGGCAGAACTCACAACATGAAAGATTTTTGAAGTAAGCTTATATTGAATTGTCAAAAATAACTATTGTTTATATTGCTATTACAATTCTGATGTTATAAAATGAAAGTGTATGCTGGGATCATACATTTTCCTTTAGGCAAAATTCTGAGTTGCAGTCTGAATCTCACATTAGTTGCCACACAGCCAGGTAATTTGCCAAATTATCATTAGAGTGTGCCTACATTTTGCTGTACTTAATAAAAAAAAAAAAGGATATGCCAGTCTTGAGCCACACTGACGGTTTGTTTGTAACAAAGACTGCCTGACACGCAACTATTTTGTTTTACTTGTCCACAAGGCTGATGCCGCGTACACATGATCAGACTTTCCGGCGGACATTCCGATCGCGTGTGGGCTCCAGTGGACATTTTCTTCCCAAAAGTCCACCGGACCTAGATTTAAAACATGTTTTAAATCTTCCCGCCGAAAGTCCGCCAGACCCAGTTCCTGTCGGGAAGTCTGCCCGTCTGTATGCAGGTCTGACGGACTTTCCAATTGAACGGACTTGCCCCACACACGGAGTAGAGTCAGTACATTTTGAACGTGAATCGAGGTATGACGGGACTAGAGAAGGAAGTCACTCTCCCCACTTTGAGCAGCGAGATTGACACCTTGTGAGCCCCGTCGCCTGGTATGGATTTTGAGGGTAACCCCCTACGCCGAAAAAACAGCGTGTGGGTCCCCCATACCCTAAGTCCATACCAGACCCTTATCTGAGCATGCAGCCTGGCTGGTCAGGAAAGGGGGTGGGGACGAGCCATACCCCATGAGTACCCCATACTCATTCACATAGAGTGGGGGGCTGGGATCTGGGGGCCCCCTTATTAAAGGGGGCTCCCGGATTCTGATAAGCCCCCCTCCCGCAGGCCCCGAAAACCAACGGCCAGGGTTGTTGGGAAGAGGCCCTTGTCCTCATCAACATGGGGACAAGGTGCTTTGGGGTGGGGGGGCCGCAGGGCGCCCCCCCCAAAGCACCCACCCACCCAAGTTGAGAGCATGCGGCCTGGTACAGCTCAGGAGGGGGGGCGCTCGCTCGTCCCCACCCCATTTCCTAACCAGCCGGGCTGCGTGCTCGGATAAGGGTCTGGTATGGACTTTGGAGGGACCCCAACGCAGTTTTTTCAGCTTAGGGGGGTTACCCTCAAAATCCATACCAAGCGACGGGGCTTGCAAGGTGTCAATCTTGCCGATCAAAGCGGCGAGATTGACTTCCTTTTCTAGTCCTGTCGTACCTGGAGTCACGTTCAAAATGAACAGACTTTATGTCATGGTTTTGCAATAGAGTTGTCTGCTTACCTGTCTCAATGTGTTCATCTCTAGAGACCAGCCGACCATCACCTGACTGCTTTTATCATCCCTCCTCTGGCAGGGCTCCACCTAGTTCCTATCACAGGACTCTATATTAACCTGTGCACTGCAGGCCAACCCTGCTGATCAACCTTTGTGTGTTTGGCTTTCTGTTACCTGCCGTGTGCTCTTCTGTTGTTCCATTACCGACTTTGGCGTGTCCCTGACTATCCCTGTTTGCCTGTGACCCTGAACTTCTGGCGTGTCCCTGACTATCCCTGGTTGCCTGTGACCCTGAACCTTGGCGTGTACCTTGCTGTCCTTGTCTGCTTGTGGCCCTGATCTTGGCTTATCCCTCACTCTCCCTGTCCTCCTGTTGCCTACTGTGGGTGTGAGCTGGGGGACCCTGGGGGTCGCGACCTGGAGCCAGTTGCAGCCCAGTCCATCCTCACCACTAGAGGCTCTGGTGAACACCAGCTGGCTCTTAGACTCCACGCCCCAGGGAATCTTATGCTCTAACCCCGGTGGGATCCGTCTTGGTGTCTTGCGGCCCTGTCTTCTGTACCACCTTGACTCCCGTCTGCTGCAGTCAGCCATAGGGTCCACTACCTTGCGGTGCACTCCTGATCCCTACGGTGTGCATCTGTCTCCTAGCCCCAGGGTGACCTGACACTTTACTCCATGTGTGGGCAAGTCCGTTCATTTGGAAAGTCCGTCGGACCTGCATACAGACGGGCGGACTTCCCAACAGGAACTGGGTCCGGCGGACTTTCGGCGGGAAGATTTAAAACAAGTAATGCCGCTAACACACGATTGGACTTTCCGGCGGACCATAGTCTGGTGGACATTACGATCGTGTGTGGGCTCCAGTGGACTTTTTCTTCCCAAAAGTCCGCTGGAGCCCACACACAATCGGGGCGTGTGTGGGCTCCAGCGGCATTACTCTCCTGAGAGACCTATACCAAGATGCATCTCTTCACACATTTGAATTTCTAGCTACTTGGTTTAACCTCCCAACGTCAGCACAATTCAACTATAGTATTTTCCGGCGTATAAGACGACCTTTTACACTTAAAAAAACTGGCCAAAAAGCGGGGGTCGTCTTATACGCCGGGTCAGCTGCTGGGATGCCTGCTGGATGTCAGGTAATACTTAGTAAGCTTCGGCTACATACAGTATATACCGCTGAGCCAATCCCAGTGAGCGATGTATTCAAATGAATACAGAGCCTGCTCGAATTGGAGTAACAACCTCTGCTAATCCGAGCAGGCTACATACAGTAGCCTGCTCGGATTGGCTTTGAGAGTCAGAGACCGCAGGCTGATGATGTTACAGCCTCTGCCAATCCAAGCAGGCTTTTTATTCATTAATAGAATACATCGCTCACCATGATTGGCTCCAGCACCAGCAAGAAGGAAATGGCTCCAGCAAGAACAAAGAAGAATGATATGACGCGTCGGAAGCCTCGGAAGGGGGGGTTGTCTTAAACGGTGAGTACGGGCAAAACATCTTAAAAACCTGTAGAATTAGGGAGGCCGTCTTTTACGCCGGGTCGCCTTATACACCGGCAAATGCGGTACCTACGAATCCACTCTTTCCTTCATAAACACCCATTACCTCTATGCCTGGAAATTCCAGTGTAAATACATACCTTCTTCCACAAATCTACACCCCTACTAAGAGGCATCTCCTTATTTTATAACATTTACCACGCCCAAGACTCCTTCTCCAAGACCACTACCATTACCAAATGGGGAGAAATATTGCGGAACACTTTCCCAGATACCTGTTGGATGAAAGCTTTCTCCACCACTTACACCTTATCCAGATGTGTAACCCACTGGGAACACTTCCAAAAAGTATTACATTGGTACCTAACCCCATTCAAACTTTCCAAGTTCTACCCATCCCAAACGGCACAGTGCTGGACAAATTGCGGAGAATCTGGTACCCTATACCATATACTATGGTCTTGTATATCAATGAGGTAATTCTGGAAAAGGATCTTTTCTATATTATCAGATATATGTGGCCAACACATAGCTCCTAACCCAGAATTAGCTATCCTACACCTAAATATTCATACATTCCATCCTAAACTCTGAGTAGCGATCATACAACTTTTATTTGCAAATCACAATTACAAGACATTGGAACTCTTCCACTCCACCCTCTCTTAGTGATGCCATTCTCACTCTAAAGTTAAACCATCAGCGTGAGATGGAGAAATTACTGGCGATCACAACACTCACTAGCACAACATTTAGAGATAAATGGGATCTCTGGTTATCAAACCCTAAATGTAAAGTTAAAGTTTGAATATGTTTATACTATGGTGACTGGCTTGTCCTATCCTTACCCACCCCCCCTCCCCATACTCCCCTTCTCCATCTCTTCCTCTGCAGGCTTATCTTGCCGACTTACGATTAATTTACCCTCTGTTTATGTGCACTGTTGTTACATTTTGTGGATTACACCCTTTTATGAATATGTGTACCTATTGAGTCGTTTTACTACCCCGTTTTAAGTCTTGATAGCACCACCTCAGATGTTCCATAATACACAACCCTAAACCTGGGACGGCTATATTGCTACCCCTCCCCTCCCCAGGTCACAGTTTTGCTCCCAAGGGGGTGTCTGGGACAGGGAGCAACACACCTACCGTATGAATAATAATGTTGATTCCTACCCAAGTTCTGGTAAATTTGACTCTTATTTTGCATTGCACCCATACTAGTAATACTTTGATGATAGTTCTACTGTATGCAGAGTGTACTAATGCAATTATCTGTTTGTAGCCTTCTGTATGAAAGCTCAATAAAAATTATTAAAATAGATTGAAATAAATGTAAATATACATAAGCTGTATTGTCAAAAGTATTGGGACACTGCCTTTACACGCACATGAAATTTACTGGCAACCCAGTCTTAAGTGTTCGTTTATCAAGTAGCAGAAAATATCTGCTGCTGAGTTCTCCAGCATTCTCAGAGGAGATCTCTCTCTTTTGAGTTCCTGTTTATGAAGCAGTGTAGATCACTTCTACTTTTGAGGAGTGAAGCCATCTACAAACGCGTCGAACTGTGGAGAATGCCGCCTGTTACTGTAATCTTGCGAGACATAGCGAGATAACAGTACCAAAAAATCTGTGAAACACTTGAGGTGTCCGTTTATTATGCAGTGGCAATTACCACTGCTAAGTACACAGCATTCTCAGAGGAGAACGTCCATCTCAGTACATCACACTACACATACAATAATAAAGTTAAAGTCCCCCTACACATTACATATATATATATATATATATATATATATATATATATATATATATATATATATATATATATTATATTATAACACACATACACACAACAGTGTAAATTTGCTGTCCCCTCAAAATAACTCAACACAGCCATTAATGTCTAAACCGCTGGCAACAAAAGTGAGTACACCCCTAAGTGAAAATGTCCAAATTGGGACCAATTTGTGATTTTCTCTCCCCAGTATCATGTGACTTGTTAGTGTTACAAGGTCTCAGGTGTGAATGGGGAGCAGGTGTGTTAAATTTAGTGTTCTCACTCTCTCATACTGGTCACTGGAAGTTCAACATCCTCCTGGCGCCAGGCACCTCCTGGCAAAGAACTCCTCAAGGATCTGAAAAAAATAATTGCTGCTCTACATAAAGATGGCCTAGGCTATAAGGAAACTGCCAAGACCCTGAAACTAAGCTGCAGCACAGTGGCCAAAACCATACAGCGGATTAACAGGACAGGTTCCACTCTGAACAGCCCTTGCCATGGTCGACCAAAGAAGTTGAGTGCACGTGCTCAGCGTCATATGCAGAGGTAGTCTTTGGGAAATAGACGTATAAGTGCTGCCAGCATTGCTGCAGAGATTAAAGGGGTGGGGGGGATCAGCCTGTCAGTGCTCAGACCATACACCGCAAACTGCATCAAATTGGTCTGCATGGCTGTCATCCCAGAAGGAAGCCTCTTCTAAAGATGACGCACAAGAAAGCCTGTAAACTGTTTGCAGAAGACAAGCAAACTAGGACATGGATTACTAGAACCATGTCCTGTGGTCTAATGAGACCAAGATAAACGTATTTGGTTCAGATGGTGTCAATCGTGTGTGGCAGCAACCAGGTGAGGAGTACAAACACGAAACACAAGTGTGTCTTGCTTACAGTCAAGCATGGTGGTGGGAGTGTCATGGTCTGGGGCTGCATGAGTGCTGTCAGAACTGGGGAGCTACAGTTCATTGAGGGAACCATAAATGTCAACATGTACTGTGGCATACTGAAGCAGAGCATGATCTCCTCCTTTCGGAGACTGGGCCGCAGGGCAGTATTTCAACATTATAACGACCCCAAACACACCTCCAAGATGACCACTGCCTTGCTAAAGAAGCTGAGGGTAAAAGTGATGGCCAAGCATGTCTCCAGACCTAAACCCAATTGAGCATATGTGGGGCATCCTCAAACAGAAGGTGGAGGAGCACAAAGTCTCTAACATCCACCAGCTTTGTGATGTCATCATGGAGGAGTAGAAGAGGACTCCAGTGGCAACCTATGAAGCTCTGGTGAACTCCATGCCCAAGAGAGTTAAGGCAGTGCTTGAAAATAATGGTGGCCACACAAAATATTGACAGTTTGGGCCCAATTTGGACATTTTCACTTAGGGGTGTACTCACTTTTGTTGCCAGCGGTTTAGACATTAATGGCTGTGTGTAGAGTGATTTTGAGGGGACAACAAATTTACACTGTTATACAAGCTGTACACTCACTACTTTACATTGTAGCAAAGTGTCACTTCTTCAGTGTTGTCGTATTAAAAGATATAATAAAATATTTACAAATACAATACATATATATTATACACACACTATATATATATATATATATATATATATATATATATATATATATATATATATATACACACACACACACAGTGCCTTGCAAAAGTGTTCTCCCCCCTTGGCTTTTTACCCATTTTGTTACATTACAGCTTTTATTTCAATGTTTTTTTTAATCTGAATTATATGTGAGGATCTGAACACAATAGTCTAATGCCGCGTACACACGATCGGAAATGCCGCCTTCAAAACTCTGATGAGAGCTTTTTGTCGGAAAATGCGACTGTGTGTATGCTCCATCAGTCTTTTGCTGGCGGAATTCCAGCCAGCAAAAGATTGAGAGCAGGTTCTCTATTTTTCGGTCAGGAAAAGTTCTTATCCGAAAATACGATCGTCTGTATGCAATTCGGACGCCCAAAAAATCACGCATGCTCGGAAACAATTTGACGCATGCTCGGAAGCATTGAACTTAATTTTCTCGGCTCGTCGTAGTGTTGTACATCACCGCGTTCTTGACGGTTGAAAGTTCAGAGAACTTGTGTGACTGTGTGTATGCAAGACAAGCTTGAGTAGAATTCCTTAGGAAAAACCATCCAAGATTTTTCGGACGGAAATTCCGCTCGTGTGTATGTGGCATAAGTTGGTGAAGTAAAATATATATATAAAACTATTTTTCAGAAATAAAAAAATGATAATTGGCATGTGCATATGTATTCACCCCCTTTATTATGAAGCTCATAAAAAGCTCTGGTGCAACCAATTACCTACAGAGGTCACATAATTAGTGAAATGATGTCCACCTGTGTGCAATCTAAGTGTCACATGATCTGTCATTACATATACACACCTTTTTGAAAGACTCCAGAGGCTGCAACACCTAAGCAAGAGGCATCACTAACCAAACACTGCCATGAAGACCAATGAACTCTCCAAACAAGTAAGGGACAATGTTGTTGAGAAGTACAAGTCAGGGTTAGGTTATAAAAAAATATCCAAATCTTTGATGATCCCTAAGAATACCATCAAATCTATCATATCCAAATGGAAAGAACGTGGCACAACTGCAAAAGAGACGCCCCACACCAAAACTCACGGACCGGGCAAGGAGGGCATCAGAGAGGCAGGACAGAGACCTAAGGTAACCCTGGAGGAGCTGCAGCGTTCCACAGCAGAGACTGGAGTATCTGTACATAGGATGACAATAAGCCGTACGCTCCATAGAGTTGGGTTTTATGGCAGAGTGGCCAGAAGAAAGCCATTACTTTCAGCAAAAAACAGAATGGCACGTTTTGAGTTTGCAAAAAAGGACGTTGGAGACTCCCAAAATGTATGGAGGAAGGTGCTCAGGTCTGATGAGACTAAAATTTAACTTTTTGGCCATCAAAGAAAATGCTATGTCTGGCGCAAACCCAACACATCACATCACCCAAAGAACACCATCATCATCAAACATGGTGATGGCAGCATCATGCTGTGGGGATGTTTTTCAGCAGTCGGGACTGAGAAACAGGTCAGGGTTGAGGGAAAGATGGATGGTGCTAAATACAGGGATATTCTTGAACAAATCCTGTAACACTCTGTGTGTGATTTGAGGCCACAAACACACTGCTAAAGCAACACTGGAGTGGTTTAAGGTGAAACATGTAAATGTGTTGGAATGGCCTAGTCAAAGCCCAGACCTCAATCCAATAGAAAATTTGTGGTCAGACTTAAAGATTGCTGTTCACAAGCGCAAACCATCCAACTTGAAGGAGCTGGAGCAGTTTTCCAAGGAGGAATGGGCAAAAATCCCAGTGGTAAGATGTGGCAAGCTCATAGAGACTTATCCAAAGCGACTTGGGAGCTGTGATAGCCGCAAAAGGTGGCCTTACAAAGTATTGGCTTTAGGCGGTGAATAGTTATGCACATTGACTTTCTGTTATTTTTTCCTATTTGTTGTTTGCTTCACAATAAAAAAAAAAAAAAAAAACATCTTCAAAGTTGTGGGCATGTTCTGTAAATTAACCTCCTAGGCGGTAATCCCGAGTCTGGCTCGGGTTCAGTTTTTTCTGCTAGGAGCGGTAACCCCGAGCCAGACTCGGGCTGCATTGCAGGATACAGAGGGGGAAGTTACTTACCTTTTCCCCTGGATCCTGCGATGTCTTCCCCGCTGTGTGTGCGAGCCGTCCGCTCGCTCGATTCACACAGTGCCGAGTGCCGCCGATCTCCGTTCCCTGCGACGTTACGACGCACAGGAGCGGAGATCGGCGCCAAATTCAAAAAAGTTTAAAAACACAAAACACATACAGTACTGTAATCTTACAAATTACAGTACTGTATACAAAAAATACACACCCCCTTTGTCCCTAGTGGTCTACCCAGTGCCCTGCATGTCATTTTATATAATAAAAAGATTTTTTTTCTGCCTGGAAACTGGAGATTGTCCATAGCAACCAAAAAGTGTCCCTTTATGTCAAAAATGGTTTTAGACCAGCTAGAAAACACCGATAAAAAATTAGAATCACAATTTATCATCAAACAATAAATTTAATGACAGCGACTATTCTGCAACTGAGCAAATTTCAGTGTTTTTGATTTGATTACATTATTGAATCATTTTTTATATATATTTTTATTATATTATAATTTATGATTTTGTGTTTCAAACTTTATCATACCCGGGATGTCTACTAGACTCTGGTTCGGACAGATTTAAGTGAGTTATTCATAAGAATTGCATTCCTACAATATAAAAACGCCAAATTTCCATGCAAAATAATTGTACCGCTTTCAGCACTCACTAAATTCCGAAAGGAATCATACCGCCAGGGAGGTTAAATTATGTAAATCCTCAAACAATCCATGTTAATTCCAGGTTGTGAGGCAACAAAGCACGAAAAAATGCCAAGGGGGTGAATACATTTGCAAGGGCACTGTATATATATTGGAAGGCCGGGTACCGGCCTGAAGTTATGGGAGGAGCCCGGAGGGTATTTAAGCAGCCCAAAGGCCGCCGGTCTTTGTCGGTTTCCTGTGCGAGATATCTGATACGTCAGACATCTAGGACCGACTCGTTCGAGACAAGTGCTGTTGGTGCCGGTTCGTGAGCTCCGTTTCGTCTGTCCGCCTCCTTTTGTTGCAGTCCCGCGTTCCGTGTTCGTAAGTCGTGTTGTCCCTTCGTGTCGCACTCGTGTCGCCGAGGCCCAGTTCCGTACAAAGAGTCTGGTTCGGCTGTCGCAGGTAGGGCTTCGGCTCCCATGTTTTACGTTCTCATGCACTGCTTATCATGTCACTAAACTGTGGTCTGCGTAGCTCACGAACCACGCACCGCTTGTCTCGAAAACCTAAACAGTTACACGCACGTTTTTGCTTGTACACGATCGGGAGCCACCTAGCGGCACGCACATTCAGGGCCGCCCGCCATGACACTCCGACCGATGCCGCATCCGGCACTCAAGGGTTCCCCTTACGCGGTCGTATTACGTAGTCTTTGAATCGTTCAAACATGGCTCACGCACGGGTGCCGTTCGCACTCACACGCATCGTTCATGTCTTGTCATATTATTCAAATCGGTTATGCCAGCAAGCGTGCCGAATCGCTATTTGCATTCCGAATCGCTGTTGGCATGTTAATTGTACGAATTACTTCGACCGTGTCGAAACATTTCATGTATTAGCATGGCAATCATTTCGTCATTTCAAACATGGCTAACGTATCAGGCCATTCGGTCATGCTAAGTCATTTCGCATCAGTAAACAGGGCGTTCATGCCATCATTTCGATCCTGGCCGCACTCAGATTCAAGTCATGTCGCACTTAGGCACGGATTTGTCTCGGGGTACCCAGGTTACGGCCGTATTACCATACATGTTTCAGAGATTGGCCCACCGCTCGTACGGATGCGGGCTCGAGTCCAGTCTTTGGCATGATATCGGTCATTGGCCACGTATCGGTCTGAATCCGGTCGCATCCGGGATGCATCGATTCGCACTGATTCGCCTAGCCGCTCGGCCTCCTTTCTATACATGCTCCAGAGATTAGATTCGGTTACAAGTTGCTCGGTTGGTTGTAATCTAGTCTTTGTCATGGTTTCATTTCGGTCACCATACCTCTGGGTAGGTCCGGTCGCATCCATAGATGCTCCGATCGGGGCAATCCAGACGCACGACTACCCGGCCTCATTTCGATACATGCGCCAAGGGCGGAATCGCATCACAGGTTGCGTGCATTCTTGATTCTTGCCCCTGTCATGGTATGTCATTTCTGTCACCTTACCACGCCCGGCAGGAATGCAGTCACTTCCCCGCACTAATTCGTGTCGGCGTGCCCTAGGCCGGCCTCATTTCAATACATGCGCCAGGGACGGAATCGCAAAAAAAAAGAGACTTTGATTCTTGTCCTTGTCATGTTATATCATTTCTATGTCACCTTACCACGCCCCGGCGTTAATTGGTCACCTCCCTGTACAAATTCGCGCCGGCGTGCCCTAGGCCGGCCGCATTTCTATACAAAAAAAAAAGAGAGAAAGGGGTTCAGTCACTAGACAGTGGCATGATGATCGAGGTCGCTGGCACACGAGTGCTTGCGTTCCAAATGCATACTATAGCACTTGGAGTCGGACCCGGTGGCAGCTGGATGTCACAGTTCGGCCTCAGCGTACCCAGGCAGTTGGCCTCATTTCACGGTTGCCTCATTTCTGTACGTGCTCCAGAGTCCGGCTCACAGTCACCCCCATACGGTACAACCGGGCCGGGCCCTGTCACGGGAAGTTCATTTCAGTTAAGGCAACATGTCATGTCAGTCATTCGTGTTGTATCTGTCATTTGATTCCACAGCTGTCTCGGCAGTCGACTTAAGTCACTATCGCCTGTTGTTATCATCTACGTTGGGTACCGTCGCTCTGGACGGCAGCAGTTTCAGGCTCTTAAATAGGTACTTTCTCTCACACTCTCTCAGGTCAGTCGGATTCAGTAGGTCCACCTGCACCAGCTTGATCAGGGTTCCAGCAGGTAAAAAAAGAAAAAAAAAAAAAAACGCAGGGGCGTGGGGGGGGCTCCTGCTTTCTCATGGCAGGTACGTATACCGTAGGTGACACATCCAAACTCATTTCTTGTCACCTCTTTATAGGCCCAGCCTGCAGACACGTGACCAGTCAACTAAGTAACGGGTCTTGGCAGCCACCATGTCATCAGTCGGCAGCGATGACCTCACCACCCCGCTATCTCCGGCGTCAGCCTCCGAGGCTGGCAGTGTCCAGTCTCTTAGGGCATGGACAATTCCCAGGCTGTCCGCCGAGCTGAGGCGCAGAGGGATACCCTTCTCGTCCGCGGCCAGGAAGGCGGAGCTATTCAGGCTCCTCTTCCCACCACCGGCCGCAGCAGGCTCCAGCAGCCAGCAGGCGCCTCTGGAATCTATTTCAGCCGCCGTCGCTCAGCTACACACCCTCGTGTCTTCCCTGTCTTCCTCGATCATTGAGGTCCAGGACAGGGTGTCTCGTCTAGAGGCCAGCCCGGCTGCCACGGTTCCAGACCCTGCGGTGGTCCCAGCCATCAGTGCACCGGCCGCAGGTAGTGAGCTTGCCACGACTACCGTTCACCCTTCCCACCTGGTGCCACCCAGCGTAAGGAAGGACATTTTAGAGGGCAGAGACGTTAACCTGGCCTCACTCATGATCTCGGTCCATGACTTGGCCGAGAACAAGGCCTACACTTGGGGGGACGTCTCGGTGGTTTTGAAGGCAAAGGATCCGAGGCTCAACAGAAAGCTCACGGTGCCCGAGTTCACGCTCGCTTTCGGCATGTTCAGGGACGTGCTGTGCTCAGCCTCCCCCGACATGGCGGGAGGAACTGGACCTCTACCTCCATTTGATCGTAGACCTGGGCCACAAATACGGTGGCTCAGCGTTCTACGATTATCATCGGTCCTTCTCGGCCAAAGCCGCGGCCAGATTCTTACAGTTCCATTTGACAACGGACTGGAGCGTAGTGGACACGGAGTTGTTCTGACGCCACTTTGCGGGTCTACGCTCCCCGCTATGTGCTGTCTGTCAGTCAGCGTCCCACACCACGGTCTGGTGTGCCAACATAGCTCTGTCCATCCGATAGCTAGCATGGCCTCTACCAGCACGAGCCAGGCTCAGCAGGCCCCGGCGCAAGGGCAGAAGGTGGACAAGTTGGGACGTCCGGTGCGGATGGTTGGGGGAGCCGCCATTTGCAACAACTTCAACTACGGTTCCTGCAATTTCAGCCAGTGCCGGCTCTTGCACGTTTGCACCCTATGCCAGAGGGCGCACCCCAGGGTCCTGTGTGAGGTCAAGCAGAAGAAACCGTGACTAAGCCGGGTCAATGTCTTTTGGCTCGATGTTTACTTGACCTCACACCCCACTCCGTCACTCGCCAGCTACCTCATCCGAGGTTTCACCGATGGGTTTCATACCGGGCTCATCACCCTGCCCCACTCCACCCACGAATGTCCGAACCTGCGCTCAGCAGCAACAGATGAGCCAGCGATTGACGTCCTTCTGCAGACGGAGTTGGATCGGGACTTTATGATAGGCCCGTTCAGTCAGTCTCCCTTCAGTATCTGGAGGGTTAGCCCTATCGGGCTTGTACAGGGAAAATTTTCAAATAAAAAACGTCTGGTGTATGATCTGTCAGCGCCTCATTCTTCCGTCGTTCCCAGTCTCAACTCGCTCATCCCCTCCGAGGAGTTCTCACTGAAGTACGCTTCGGTAGACATGGCTATCCAGGCCATTCTCAGGACTGGGGTGGGTGCTTGGCTCTCGAAGGCGGACATATCCGACGCCTTCAAGCTGCTGCCCATACATCCTTCCCTGTGGTGCTGGCACGGCATCAAGTGGAGGGAGCGATATTATTTCGCAACCAAATTGACCTTCGGGTCTAAGAGTAGTCCTTGGTTATTTGACAAGTTCGCGGAGACCCTGGCATGGATCCTTCTCCACGAGGCACAGTGCCACGAGGTCATCCATTATTTGGATGACTTCCTTCTGATAGAACCACCCGGGGCTCCCCCAGGGGACCTTGGAAAGTTGAGGACGGTTTTCGACAATCTGAACGTCCCCTTAGCGGAACACAAGGTTGACGGCCCGGCGCACAAGATCACGTTCTTGGGCATCGACCTTGACACGCTTGCCATGCAGGCCAGCCTTCCCGCAGAAAAGTTGGACCGTATCAGGACGGTTCTGCGAGAGTTCACCCGGGTGGGGGGATGTACTCAGAAGCAACTTCAGTCTCTCCTCGGGATGTTGAATTTCGCTATGAGGATCATCCCCCAGGGCCGCTCCTTCGTGTCCCGGTTGCTGGTCTTCCTGTCCTACACTCAGGACCCGGACCAGGTCATCAGGCTGGATTCAGCAGCCAGGGCAGATCTGGTCATGTGGGAACACTTTCTTAGTAATTGGAACGGTGTGTCCCTGTTCATCCCAGTAGTGTCCACGCAGTCACCTCAGGTGGTGACCGATGCGGCGGCATCCACAGGATGCGCCACCATTTTTGACCATTTGTGGTTCGCCGCCCCTTGGCCTCCTCAGGCACTAGCCACACCGGGCTTCACTACCACGTCAGCCCTCTTTGAGCTGTTCCCCATCGTAGCAGCCGCTCACCTATGGGGTCACCATTGGTCTGGACAGACTGCGGCTTTTACGACAGACAATCAAGCCACAGCCGAGATCATCAGCAAGGGCAGGTCTAAATCCAGGCCCGTCATGTCCTTCCTCCGCAGACTGGTCCAGCTATCCCTACAACATCAGTTCAATGTTTACTGCTCATTCATTCCAGGGAAGTTTAACTCAGCAGCGGACGCACTCTCCCGTTTTAACTTTATTTCTTTCTTTGAACAGATGCCAGGAGCCTACCATCTTTCAGCCACTATCCCGGATTGGTCACAACTGACCTTGGACTAGCCCCACATCTACACTCAGCTACTAACATCATCAACACTTTGCTCGCCCGCAACACCCGTCGGGCCTACCGGACGGCCTGGAGGGCGTTTAATAAGTTCCTGCCCCATCGCCCTCGTGAATCTTCCAGCGTCAAGCAGGTTCTGGCGTTTATCGCTTATTGCCATTCTCACCTAGCACTGTCACACAGCACGATACGCCAGTACGTGGCCGGGGTGCAGCACTACTTGTCACTTCAAGACCCCGCGAGGCCTTCGGTGTTATCCTGCCACGCAGTAAGGGCTCTACTGCGTGGAGTTCAGAAGCGCCAGCCGCCAGTCAGCCCGAAGCGGCTGCCTATCACTGGGGAGATCTTTAAGGGGATGTCTGACATCCTGGATAGGTCCCCTTTCGGTCTCCTCCTCAGCACCGTCCTGCAGGCTGCGATACACATGGCGTTTTATGGGTTTCTACGGCCCAGCGAGTTCACTCGCAGCCACCCAGTCAGTCCAGTCTTGCATAGAAGTAATCTCTGCCGCCACCAGGATCACTACGTCCTTCACTTGGCGACGTCTAAAACTCAGCAGCGAGGTTCCGGAGTAGATATTCACCTGTACAGGACTCACAACAACTGGTGCCCAGTTGCCGTGTTAAACCGCTTGACGGCACTGCCCTTTCCAGTAAAACCCTTTCCAGTAAAACCCCTCAACTCGTCGCAGTTCGTGGAACATGTCCGGGTCCTTCTCGGCAATCTTCAGTTGGACCCCAGCCAGTACTCCGGGCATTCATTCCGGATCGGGGCGGCCGCGACGGCCTCAAGACAGGGGGTCCCGGACCATGTGATCAAGAAACTAGGTCGGTGGAAGTCGGCCTGCTTCTCTCGCTACATACCTAACCCACAGTTAGAGATGGCTCAGGCCTTTGCTCGACTTACTCAGTGACATTTACCTTCAATAAATAATTATCCCCTACCTGAAGGTTTTTGCCCCCTTATTTTGGTGTACCATACGGTAGACCAAGGCACACTTTCAGGTCTATTTCATGTTGGTAAGTTTTGTGTTGTTCCTATGTGTCATCGTTACTCATGTCGTCCGTAGGGCTCTAGACCATAAATTGGAAGGCCGGGTACCGGCCTGAAGTTATGGGAGGAGCCCGGAGGGTATTTAAGCAGCCCAAAGGCCGCCGGTCTTTGTCGGTTTCCTGTGCGAGATACCCACCCACCCTCCCTTTCTAAAAAGCCTCTTCCAAGTATTCTTACCCCAGACTGAATACTCACTTCACATTATTCCATAACTACTTCTTATCATTCCTCATCTAGGGTATGCCCCCTTATTTTGGTGTACCATACGGTAGACCAAGGCACACTTTCAGGTCTATTTCATGTTGGTAAGTTTTGTGTTGTTCCTATGTGTCATCGTTACTCATGTCGTCCGTAGGGCTCTAGACCATAAATATATATATATATATATATATATATAATGGCAGGGGGACATGTTTACTGTCTTAGGGGGTTTGATCGAGGAAGAAGGAAGTCAATAATCTTCCTTCTTCCTCCTCATTTTTCTGGGGATTCGCTCTTCTCTCCTCGATTCTCCAACTCTGGGCTGGAGAATCTGGGAGGGAGAATTCTGACAGAGATCGCCAGTGAGGTTCATAAACTGCTAATGATCTAAGATGAGTTGCGATCATCAGGATTGCAGCTCATCTCAGTTTCATAAATGGACACCAAGTCCGTAGGGTTCAATATTGAGTTGGCCCACCCTTTGCAGCTATAACAGCTTCAACTCTTCTGGGAAGGCTGTCCCCAAGGTTTAGGAGTGTGCCTATGGGAATGTTTGACCATGCTTCCAGAAGTGCATTTGTGAGGTAAGGCACTGATGTTGGACGAGAAGGCCTGGTTCGCAGTCTCCGCTCTAATTCATCCCAAAGGTGTTCTATCGGGTTGAGGTCCGGACTCTGTGCAGGCCAGTCAGGTTCCTCCACCCCAAACTTGCTCATCCGTGTCTTTATGGACCTTGCTTTGTGCATTGGGGCGGTCATGTTGGAACAGGAAGGGGCCATCTCCAAACTATTTCCACAAAGTTGTCGAAAATTTCTTGGTATGCTGACGCCTTAAGAGTTCCCTTCACTGGAACTAAGGTGCCAAGCCCAACCCCACACCATAACCCCCCCCCCCACCACCAAATTGTTTGGACCAGTGCACAAAGCAAGGTGCGTGTAAAAGCTGGTGTCCCAATACTTTTGACAATATAGTGTATATGCACATATAAAAGTATAAAAACAGGAAAATTGTTATTTTACTTTATTAAAATAAAATAGAGTATTAATAAGGTCAGCTTGGGAGAGAAGCTAGCAAAAGAAGCAGCTGCAGCTGATCAGTAGCGGTAACGCAGGCACTGTTCACATTATTTTCATCATAATTTTATCATCTTTGCTCCCAGCTATCTTTGTTCCCAGCTATTTCTGTGGATAACAAAACATTTCCCCTTGTGTTGTGAAGAAGAGGAGAGGTGCACACAATGCACGTTTTGAACCCAATCCAGTTTAACTGGAGACAGAGCAAATTTTATTCATCACTTACCGTATATACTCGAGTATAGGCCGTCCCGAGTATAAGCCGAGGCCCCTAAACCACCACAAAAAAATGGGGAAACGTATTGACCCGTGTATAAGCCGAGGGGCAAAAATGCAGCAGCTACTGTAAGTGGAAAAAGGGTCAGCAATGCCCATCTGCATGTCCCCTGTACAGACCCCCGTGTCCCCATTGCAGCCTACCTATGCCGATCCGCCGATCTGTGGGTCTGTGGGTCCGGGGTCCGTGGGTCCGGGGTCCGGGGTCCGTGCAGCCGATGAGGTCCCGCTCTGTCCCCCCCACAGCGTGTACGGCGCCATTACAAATTTAAAAGCCGCGCCTCCTCCTCCTCCTCGTCCGTGATAGGAGGAACACTTTTTTCCCAGCAGTCAGTGTGCAGTGTTCCGCCTATCACGGACATTCTCTCATCCTCGTCCATGAGATGAGAATGACAGGCCATCCGTGATAGGCGGAACACTGTACTACTGGGAAAATTAGTGTCCGCCTATCACGGACGGGCGGGAGGAGGCGGCGCGGCTTTTGAACACTGTCGTCTGTCTGCATGACAAGCTGTTCATGTAGGCAGACGGCGGTGACTCGAATATAAGCCGAGGGGTGGACTTTCAGACCTAAAAAAGGGTCTGAAAATCTCGGCTTATATTCGAGTATATACGGTACATAATTACGGTACATAGTAGGTGAGGTTAAAAAAAGACACAAGTCCATCAAGTCCACACTGATTGTCAACATGCTGAAATCATTCAGGAAAAATTATCATATTCTTTAAACCAACCTCGTAACGTGATCACTGATTTGACAGTTCAAAATCGCATGACAAGTCGTACCCCATTTGCGGCAATAGAACAGTTCAAATCGCAGCAACATTGAAAAGGTTCCTGCACTATTTTTTCTGCAATTTCATTGCGACTTGCATTGACTTCTTTTAAATGAAGTCGCAAGCTGCAGTGAAATCGCACATCAAAATCGCATTGATTGGCACACTTGAAATGGCGCTGAACAAGTACGATTTCAAAGGCACACTGGTGTGGACCAGGGCTGATAACCAAAACCAGAAATGTTTTATATTGCAGCTTTACATGAATAAATAAAAAAGTTGATCATTTTAAGCAAAATGGATATGTTGGAGAGCTTGTGCTTTGAAAAACAACAGATATTATGGCTGGATCAATAGATGAAAGTAGAAGAAAGAAAGAAAGTCTAAAGAAGAAAACGAATACAGCCATCACTTCTAAGAATTGGTAAGCTGCAATATAATAAATGTTTGCTTTTGGGTTTAATATAGATTTAACAAAACAAAAAGATTTTACAGGTATTTAGTGGGCAGTGTAACTATTTTTACCAGGGTCAGCATAATCAGAAACATAGGAATATTTCAAAATCAGCCGTGAAATATTTACAGAGAGAAAAGAAAAATGTTTGTGAGTTAGAGGTGTTCTACAAGGAAGAATTCCAAAGCACAACTAGAAAGACTCCTGGAATCTACAGGAAATGTTTGGAAGCTTTTAAGGCTACTTATAAGGTCTAACAAAGAATTGTCTAGTATGGAGTGTAATCGTATTCATATGCTGTATTTACAGACTGGTAATTGTATATATGCTAAATCTGTATAAAACAGTCACATTTAAAGACTGTTTACCACTATTGTGTATGAAGTTCCTCGTGCAACAGTTGCTCATACAATGCTAGATTTTTTTCAACAGGTAAGTCATAAAGAGCATCTACTGCACAGATGGGAAGCAGTAACTTTCTGCCCAGTCTAATGAGCGCAGTAAGGACTCGTTTACACTAGCAATGGCCTTCTGAAGAGCGGTCCACATTGGAACACTTTTCAGAGGGTGTTTGACAGCGTTACGTTACCTCCTCCATGCCTTTTTTACCTATAAAATCTACACCAACATTGTGCAACCCCTTGAATTGCAGGATGGTTGCTGTGTGGCCCCCATTCACTTGAATAAGTTGAGTTCGGTGGGCGATACTGCCTTTTGAAACCTAAAAAACTGCAGATGCAAAAATCCTCTGTAATAATACATTAAAACACTAACTGGAAAGCAGGATTTAGTTTTAAAATGTGTTAAAGCCACTAAATATAAACAGTTTACCAGCAGTGTCCTTGCAATGGGACCACAGCCAACTTATGGTTCAGCACCTGATGCCGTAGAACAGTGGTCTCCAAACTGCGGCCCGGGGGCCAGATGCAGCCCTTTGCTTGCTGTTATCCGGCTCTTGGGGGACTATTTAATCTATTGATATCTCAATGGGGCATAATTTCCCCGTCCACTAACACCAGTGAGGGGACACAATTCCTCCCAATGACCGAATGACACCAATGATGGAGCAAGAAACCTCCCAATGATACCAATGATGGGGCAAGAATCCTCCCAATGACACCAATGATGGGTCAAGAATCCTCCCAATGACACCAATGATGGGTCAAGAATCTTCCCAATGACACCAATGATGGGTCAAGAATCCTCCCAATGACACCAATGATGGGTCAAGAATCCTCCCAATGACACCAATGATGGGTCAAGAATCCTCCCAATGACACCAATGATGGGTCAATAATCCCCCCAATGACACCAATAATGGGGCAAGTATCCTTCCAATGGTGGAAAAAGAATCCTCCCAACAACCAATAATAGGACAAGAATCCTCCCAATGACACCAACTTTAGGGCACTATTCCTCCCCTGACACCAAAGATGGGGCATTGATTTTTCCTGCTGACGTTCGGACCTTTTCCACTCCCACAGGCCACAGTCTGGTCCCTTACTGTCCCTGAAGGACAGTAAATTGGCCCCTTGTTTAGAAATTTGAGACCCCTGCCCTGGAACATTTTATGTCAGTACCAGAGGAGGTACTGGGTTTCTAAAAGACCTGGGAAAAATAAAAATAAAAATTCACATCAGATTTAGTGTAGACACCTGTATACAAATCCCTGCAGCAGCTTCCTAACCCTTCTGTCAAGCTGAATTCCTGACGGTACAAGCTCTGACTGCTGGGTAGTGTCACTAAGCCCCTCCCACACATACACCCCTATAGGCCCATCACTATGAGATTGGGAGGCTGTTGCAATTAGAGGTGCCATACTTTACACCTGCAGCAGTTTGAATTTTAATGACAGATTATCTTTAGAAGTCACTTTGGATCAGATCTGGATATCGTAGTAAATGTTTTATTTATTTTTTAATTATTTTATTTTTAACAACCTTAATCTGTCATTTATACACATTGAATGACATTTAACCACTTGAGGTCCGGGCCATAGCTGAATGATGGCTACAGCGCGGACCTCAATTTCCGGGAGGCCATCATAGGACGTCCTCCCCTGTGCACGCTCCCTGCGGGGAGCGCGCTGTGATCACCGAGTCACTGAGACTTGGGTGATCACCGATCCGAGTAAGGGGCCGGTCCCTTACCAATTACAGCTGATTACATGATGTAAACAAAAGCTCGGTAATCGTTTTTTTTTCTCCTCACGCTGATCACCAGCTTATGTTAAAGGGACATTGGTCCCGAAGAGGAAGGAACACAGGCACCTCATCTGTGTCAATCAGTACCCCCTGCCAGTGCCACCTGTTATTGCCACCTGCCAGTGCCCACCAGTGCCACCTATCAATGCCCACAAGTGCCATTTATCAATGCCCACAAGTGCCACCTATTAATGCCCACCAGTGATGTCAATCAGTGCCACCTATCAGTGTAAGCAATCAGTTCTCATTATTGCCACCCATCAGTGCCCATCACTGCCACCCATCAGTGCCCATCACAGCCACCTCATTAACGTACATCAATGAAGGAAAAAAATTACAAAATTGCAAAAATATATATATTTTTTTAATTTTGTCTTTTTTAATTCTTTTAACAAAAAATTAAATCTGCAGATGTGATCAAATACCACCAAAAGAAAGCTCTATTTGTGGGGAAAAAAATTATAAAACTTTCGTTTGGGTACAGTATTGTATGACCGTGCAATTATCATTCAAAGTGCATCAGCGCTGAAAGCTGAAAATTGGTCTGGGCAGGAGTGGGGTTTAAGTGCCCAGTAAGCAAGTGGTTTAACAATCATTGAAGAGACATAGTTGTAGTCCAGTCTGGATGGCACTCGTGGCTCTTTCCATAGATACAGAGGAGAAGTGAGTGTAGCCACCCAGAGACAGAAAGTGTGTTATCTGCAGGATTACCAGGTGAAAATAAAATAAAAAAATAACTGAAAAAAAAAAAAAGCCACCCCCATCTAAGGACTGATAAGCTGCAATATATTATGTTTTTATTTTTGGGTGTATATATGTTTTAAATTAAAAAACTGTGTTGTCACTAAGGTACTTATTGTACTCCTACCTAACTTTTAGTAAACTGACATAGTAACTCTAATAAATGACTTGACACAGTTTATTACAGGAGAGCAAACATTCCAATTGACAACTGATAACAAATTATATAACCAATATGATCATCACTAGCAATGACACCCAAAAATCTTAAAGCTGAGCTCCATCCAAAATGGGAAGTTCCACTTTAAGGACTCGTTCTCCGCTCCTCTTGAACAATTGCCCCTTTTGAGGAATGGGGGGGGGGGGGACAGGTTAACCATTTTGACAGGTACCTGGAAAGTTGTGTAGTCTGACATCAGATCAGTTCAGTGACTAGGGTGGCATCTAGCAAACAAGCAGGCTTAAAATGTATGTATATGCTACTGGGTGATGGGAGACATGGCCCTTTTATTCTTCTCTCCGTCTACCAAGATACTAATGTTATGCTGTACCTTCCTTCTCTGGCCAGCAGGAGGAAAGCTAAAGCCAAGTAAGCCCATAGACTTCTGTGCAGTACGCTGAGAATCCTGGGAGTTGTAGTTTGAGATGACAGACATAGAATGGCTACACAACGGATCCCAGCAGGCACTGTGTAGTAGGAGGAATGGAGATATGATTTTTATTAAAGTGTTCGGGAGAGTTCTTCCTGTTGGCACCAAGGAAGATAGAGAGTACTTCTGTCTGAATATTTTCCTGCCAGCTGGAGACCATACCAGTGGTTATCTGAGCCTGAGACTGGGAGTGAGGACACTTGGGGGGGGGGGGGGGGGGCAGCGCAGCACTGCCCACATCACAGCACCTGAAATGCTGCCCCAGGGACTCTGACCCTAAGCTTTCCACCACTGATCACCAGAGGCTTTCAGAGAGATACCATGGGCCCTTCTTTTACAGTAAGAAGTCACAACAGCATCCCAGGATCTGGTGAGAGGGCTTTTCCCCATAGCTGATACTGCTGGCAAGGAGTGAGCTATTCAGTGCAGGATACTAAGTGTACCCAATCCATATCACACCCATACTGCACTCTATACCATACTTATTCCAAACTTAGACTACATACTTACTCACCCTTTACCACAATATACAGAACCTTTACCGCATCTGAATCACAGCTACCTTGCACCTATACTGAGACTAAACCATACCTACACTGTATGCAGATTAACTGGGACGGTGGTGCAGTGATCTCTGTAAAGAGCCTATGAGGTAGGCTCTTTACCATGTGATCAGCTGTGTCCAATCACAGCTGATCACAGTGTAAATAGGAAGTGCCGGTTATCAGCTTTCCTCTGCTCACTCTGACAGCACGTGAGGAGATGAAAGCCAATAAACGGCTTTCCTCACAAGGGGGGAGATCTGCACTGATAATCATTGCAATGATTATCAGTGCAGCCCCATCAGCGGTGCCTACCGGTGATGCCTCCTCATCAGTGCCCATTGTTGGAAGAACAACAGCAGAATTGCTTTTATAAAATGGACAAATATATATATATATATATACACACACACATACACACACACACACACACACACACATATACAAATAATACATGTCTATACCAGTAGGTGGCACTGCAGTGTTATAATGTATATTCTATGGTAATGTGATGAGAGGAAGTATTTGTCCTTCCTCACTGTGTACTTGTTTGCGTTCTCTTCCTGTTCCGTGATAAAAATAGCCTCCATAAAAGTAAAGCCATTTGTTGTATCCAAGAAGATTCCAGCGCATTATTTCAATACTCAGCTAACACCCATTAGTGCCGCCTGTCAGTGCCTATCAGTGCTGCATATCAGTGCCGCCCATCAGTGCTGCATATTAGTGCCACCTCAGTGAAGGAGAAACATTTATTATTTACAAAATTTTATAACAGAAACTAAGAAACTCTTTTTTTTTTTTGTTTCTGTCTTTTTTCATTTGTTTAGCAAGAAAAAAAAAAAAGAAGATAAAAAACATAGTTCGGGTACAGCATTGCCTGGCCACGCAGTTGTCATTTAAATTTTGACAGTGCTGAAAGTTGAAATATGGCTTGGGTAGGAATGAGGTGAAAGTACCCTGTATTGAAGTGGTTAAAGGGCCCCAGCAATATCCAGCAGAACATCTCAAAAGACTGCCCCTCGCATAAGTATTCTGCAAGTCCCCTTTGCTCCCTTACCCCCTCTGCTACCATCCTCCTTTTCTTTTAGGCCTCATACACACAGACGTTTTAAAAAACGGGCTTTAAAGCTAGGAACAATGCCTGGAAAAAATCAGCGTTAAAAACGCGATTTTATTAGCGTTTTGCTGTGGCGTCAATGCGCATTTAACGTCGTTTTTAAGCGTTAAGGCTAAGGCACGTTTTTTTTTAAAAGAACATCCCTCTGCTATTTTCCACTCTCAAATTACCCACATAAACATTTTTACAGCTTAAAAACGCTGACGCTAAAAAACGTCGGTATAGCGTTAATGCGTGTTTTTGAGCGTTTTTGAGCTTTTTTCGGCATCAGCGTCAAAACAGCTCTAACGCTGGAGCCTCTGAAGGCGCTGGTCCTTGGTTTTTTTTGGAGCTTAAAAACAACCATGGTGTGTATGAGCCCATTGAATAACATGGAGTTGCCTTCTTAAGCAGCAAAATAAGCTAAAAAAAGCCACTGTTAAAACGTCTGTGTGTATGAGGCCTTAGACAGTGCATACCCAGTCAGTCTAGGACTAGCATCGTTGCTAGAAATGCGCTCTGACAGTATAGTTCCAACACTTGTTAGATTAAATGTTTCTACTGCTCACTGTTGCACTTGAGGTGGCCTTGCAACTGTTTATGCTGATCTGGATGCCAAATGTCATGCCTAGACCTTACTGTTAAGCACTTTGTATGCTAAATTGTGTTACCATTCTTAATCCATTTAATACTTGCTCAGTTACCAAGCATATTGAGTGACAATATATTAGGTTGGCCTTACTACCTGGTTTGGTGCCTATTTTCTTTGATATAGCATTACTACTTAGTACTATTACTTTAAGTGATTTCCTGCGATATTATATGTTTATACACTTAACCTGGAGTGTTATGCCCAGTACACACGTACACACGGTCGGACATTCCGACCACAAAATCCGTCTGATTTTTTCTAAAGGATTTTGGCAGAAACTTGTCTTGCATACACATGGTCGCACAAAGTTGTCGGAAAATCTGATCCTTCGGAATGAGGTGAGCCAATAGCTTTCGTCTCCAAATTTCTTCTGAGCATGCATGGCACTTTGTGCGTCGGAATTCTCTACACACGATCGGAAAAAGTCAGATCGGATTTTGTTGTCGGAAAATTTTTTCCGGCAGAAATCCCGACGGAAAAAGTCTGCTAGAGTCCACACACGATCGGATTTTCCGACAACATAATCCATTCTGACTTTTTCCATCGGAATATCCGACCGTGTGTATGGGGCATAAGAGGGGCTGAGTTTTTTGGAAAAAAGAACACAGTAGAATAGACTCACCATCTCTTTTTTTGCCTTGGTGATTATTGTCACTAAAACAGAAAGCAATGAAAGAAAAAAAATCAAAAATGTTACAGATGTCACCAGAACAACAAGTGAGGGAAAATCTACTAACAGTTAAACGCTTTCAAATGGGTCAGATTCAGTTCCAATAAGCAGGGGATGAGCTCACAGATCCCCTTCTGATTGGAGCAGAGTGGGCAGATGACACATCTGAGCTGCCCTGCTCTATGGGTGGCCAGAAGTAAACAGACTCCGCTGTCCGTTATATATATATACACTCAAATACCCCCTGATCCCAAATGATCCGACCCTCCTAAACATAAGAGGACCCATAAAAACTAGTAGGTGGTCCTGATTAGATCGCCCACGTGAAAGGGGACTTACACAAATTATCATTATGTGTGTCTAAGAAATGTCACTTTGCAGGGATTTCCACTCAGTTTCTGTTGTGTCTTTGGGGCAGGAAGTGAAGAAAAATATCCGCAATAGGACACAGGAAGCAAAATATAAGCTGATGTCTTTCTGCTGTGTATATATATATATATATATATATATATATATATATATATATTATTTTTTTTATATTTATATTTTCGACCATACATACAGTACGCTCCTTTTTCTCTTGCTTCAGTTTCTACTATCTCACCAGCCTCTTTGCCTCCTACTGTGATTGCAGTTTTATTTTTCCATTCCAAACTGTATTATCGCCTTGACATATCACTTGTGGCAGGTGACGTGGCAAGTGGACTATCCACAACTTGGTCACGTGGCCAGTCATGTGGCACTCGTGGGCGGTCACGTGGCACGCGTAGCCGGTCACGTGGCACTCGTGGCAGGTGTCATGGCACTTGTGACAGGTGTCGTGGCAAGTGGACAATGCACAACTTGTGGAGATGTTGTAGTGCTAGTTCTACTGTGTTTGCATACCAAATTTGGGGTTTCTATCACCAAGTGACCCCGAGATAGGTGGACACAAAGTGGGGTCGCAAAATGCCATTCTCTGCTGCAGAAAAGTACTTGACATATCACCCATATCTCTGGGTCACTTGGTGCTAGGAACCCCACAACTTGTGGCAGGTGATGTGGCAAGTGGACAATCCACAACTTGGTCACGTGGCAGGTCACGTGTCACTCGTGGCAGGTCACATGGACGGTCACGTGGCACTCGTGGTCGGTCACATACACACTTGTGGCCGGTCATGTGGCACTCTTGGCAGGTCACGTGGCACTCATGGCCAGTCATCTTATGAAATTCGAAATTCATATAGAATGAATTCAAATTCGAATTGAAAAGATTAGAATAGAATAGAAAAACAATAGAACAGAATAGAATAAAATATCATATATCTGTTCTATTGTTTTTCTATGTTCTAATTCTATTCTAATCTTTTCTATTCAAATTCATTCTATAGGAAATTCGAATGTCGGGACACATGGTTATACAAAAGTATTTCGAATTCGATTCGAAAATATTTCGAATTAGAGTCGAATTTTGTCCGCGATTTTTCGATTCGAAAAAATTCGGATTCGGTTAAATTCGTTAGTATTGTAATTCGGTAATTCGGATGCATCCGAATGTCCGAATAATGAAAAATTCGTCCGAATTTCGATTCGGAACATAACGAAATGCACATGTCTAATTAATAACTAACTATTAAATTAACGAGAACGAATTTATCCGAAGTTACGAATTATCTGAAATAACGAATGCCGCATCTAAACAAATGTAACAGAACAAATTAATAATAAATAATTAATAATAATAAAAAGGTTTTATTATTATTATTGTTATTTATTATTATTAATTTGTTCCGTTCCATTTGGTTAGATGCGGCATTCGTTATTTCAGATAATTCGTAACTTCGGATAAATTCGTATTCGTTACGTTCACTAACAGACAAATTTGAAAGGGAATTCCAATACCTATAATTTAATAGATAGTTATTATTTAGTTTTTAACAGATTTTCTTTCTTTTTTTCAGATTTTCGATTTTTCAAATTTTTGAATTTCCGAATTCCGAAAATTCTGAATTCCGAAAATTCGGAATTCCGAAAATGCGAAAATTCGGAATTCCGAAAATGCGAAAATTCGGAATTCCGAAAATGCGAAAATTCTGAATTCCGAAAATGCAAAAATTCCGAATTCCGAAAATGTGAAAATTCTGAATTCCGAAAATGCGAAAATTCTGAATTCCGAAAATGCGAAAATCCAAAATTCGGAATTCGGAAATTCGAAAATCCGAACATTAGGAAATCCGAAAATCTGAAATTTGGAAATCCGGAAATCCCAAAATTCGGAAATCCGAAAATACGAAATTCGGAAATTCGGAAAATCGGAAATCCGAAAATTCGAATTCGGAAATTCGGAAATTTCGCAAATTTTGAAATTCGGAAATTCGGAAATTTAAAAATTCGGAAATTCGGAATTAACGAATTTGTCAAAATTCGTTAAAAAAAAAATTAGGAACTAAACGAATTGCACATGTCTAGATCTGGTGTAGGTTGAACTGAGAGACACACTGAAGGGTTAACAGGCATAAGGATGCCACAGTGTTGGCAATGGTAGGGAGATGAGAAGCTGATTTCTCCCTTGTGCCAGTCAATTTGAAGTGATGGGCACTGATGGGTGGCAATAATGGGCACTGATAGGCAGCACTGGTGGGCATTGATAGGTGGCACTTGTGGGCATTGATAGGTGACACTGGTGGGCACTGTCAGGTGGCACTGGCAGATGGTAATTGTGGGCACAGATTAGGCAGATGTGCCTCCTTCCTCTTCGGGACCGATGTCCCTTGCACATAAGCCGGTGATCGGCTTTTTTTCTGGGGGACTTTAAAGGGAAAGAGACAACTGCTTAGTATTGAAATGTGTGGTTCAAAGGTTTTATTCAAAAAATGAAAAGTAATTTGCGTGGGAAACAAACCCACGCAGATAAGTAAATAGCAAGTGTACATAAAAAGAGATTTAAATTTAAATAGGATGCACAGACATGAGCATGAAAAATGAAACACAGATACAGATATATGCGATTTTCCAACGCGCTTCGATTTTTAGCTCTTCTTCAGGGCAATAGGGATCAGCACATATATATATATACATACAATCTACAGTGGTGTGAAAAAGTGTTTGCCCCCTTCCTCATTTCCTGTTCCTTTCTCATGTTTTTTTCTTTATAGAAAAAAAATCCAAACCATCATGGCCCTGTGTTATTGCCCCCCTTGTTAAAACATACTATAACTGTGGTTGTACCTGAGTTCAATTTCTCTAGCCACACCCAGGCCTGATTATTGCCACACCTGTTCACAATCAAGGCATCACTTAAATAGGAGCTGCTTGACACAGTAAGGTCCACCAGAAGATCCTTAAAAGCTACACATCATGCTGAGACCCAAAGAAATTCAGGAACAATTGAGAAAGAAAGTAATTGAGATCTATCAGTCTGGAAAGGGTTATAAAGCCATTTCCAAAGCTTTTGGAATCCAGCGAACCACAGTGAGAGCCATTATCCACAAATGGCGAAGACATGGAACAGTGGTGAACCTTCCCAGGAATGGCCGGCCGCCCAAAATTACCCCAAGAGCGCAGCGACGACTCATCCAAGAGTTTACAAAAGACCCCACAACAACGTCCAAGGAACTGCAGGCCTCACTTGCCTCAGTTAAGGTCAGCGTTCATGCCTCCACCATCAGGAAAAGACTGGGCAAAAATGGCCTGCATGGCAGAGTTCCAAGGAGAAAACCACTGCTGAGCAAAAAGAACATCAAAGCTCGTCTCAATTTCTCCACAACACATCTTGATGATCCCCAAGACTTTTGGGACAACATTCTGTGGACCGATGAGACAAATGTGGAACTCTTTGGAAGGTGTGTGTCCAAGTATATCTGGCGTAGAAGGAACACTGCATTTCAGAAAAAGAACATTATACCAACAGTAAAATATGGTGGTGGTAGTGTGATGGTCTGGGCTGTTTTGCTGCTTCAGGACCTGAAGACTTGCCGTGATAAAAGGAACTATGAATTCTGCTGTCTACCAAGAGATCCTGAAGGAGAATGTCCGACCATCTGTTCGTGTACTCAAGCTGAAACGAACTTGGGTTCTGCAGCAGGACAATGATCCTAAACACACCAGCAAGTCCACCACCGAATGGCTGAAGAAAAAACAAAATGAAGACTTTGGAGTGGCCTAGCCAAAGTCCTGACCTGAATCCTATTGAGATGTTGTGGTATGACCTTAAAAAGGCACGTTCATGCTCGAAAACCCTTTTTCACACCACTGTATATATATATGTGCTGATCCCTATGTCCCTGAAGAAGAGCTAAAACTCGAAACGCGTCGGAAAATCACATATATCTGTATCTGTGTTTCATTTTTCATGCTCATGTCTGTGCATTCTATTTAAATTTAAATCTCTTTTTATGTACACTTGCTATTTACTTATCCGCATGGGTTTGTTTCCCATGCAAATTACTTTTCATTTTTTTGAATAAAACCTTTGAACAACACATTTCAATACTAAGCAGTTGTCTCTTTCCCTTTATAGTCCCCCAAGAGGAATACACTTTGTATACATACTCCTGAGTGACAGGTCCAGAGCTGGGAGCAGTACCATCTGCTAAATGTACATCAAGTCTTTGTTC
The DNA here is from genome assembly GCA_028564925.1 of Lithobates sylvaticus. NCBI lineage: Eukaryota > Metazoa > Chordata > Amphibia > Anura > Ranidae > Lithobates > Lithobates sylvaticus. The sequence continues at coordinate 117,745,442 of CM053034.1, read as the reverse complement.
CTTTAGTTTCAGGGGTATGCGCAAGTTCTTGGCAAAGTTGATGTACAAGAGACAACTACAGGCTCCAGAGTCAACGATTACCCGTAGCTTGACTTCCTTTCCAGTCAATTGAAGAGAGATGGGGAGAATTACATGAGTGGATACAGTCCCGGATAACTGGAGGTACGAGGGGCGTGAAAGGCTGGATTTACTTGGGCGATTTACCAGGACAACTGTGACGGTAGTGTCCCGAAGCTCCACAGTAGAGACACAAGTTAGCGTGTCATCTGAAGAAGGGCGGGGGAAGGCCACTTTGCATGGGTTCTCCATCAGAAGTATTGATAGGCTGGGGAACAGAGACTGGGATTGTTGGTCCTGGAATCTTTGGCATTACCCATGTGGGTCAGAAGGTCTGGGTGCCTTTGGACCGTCGCTCCTGCAGCCGTGGGTCTAGTTGGATAGAGACTTGGATGAGATTTTCTAATGATGTGGGAGCCTTGATCCTGGCTAACTCGTCCTTGAGAGTCTCGGATAAACCCTGCCGGAAATGGTATTTCAGGGCGACATCATTCCACCCGGTATCAGCTGACCACTTGCGAAACTTCACAATATAATCCACCACCGGTCGTTTGCCTTGTACTAGGGCATGAAGGGCAGATTTGGCAGTAGCAGTCTGCTGTGGATCGTCATATAGGGTAGCCATAGCTTTGAAGAAGGTGGCAACTGAATCCAGTACTAAGTTCTTTTGCTCAAGGAGGTTATGAGCCCAGGACTGTGACTCATCTGATAAGAGTGAGATCATGAAACCCACCTTGACGGTCTCAAGACAAAAAGTCCTAGGTTGTAGGGCAAAGTATAGTTCACAGGGGTATTTGAAGGCCCTGAATTTCCGGCAATCACCTTTAAAGTGCTCAGGAGTGGGGACTCTTGGCTCCAGAGGAGGTTATCCCACAGCAGGTGTGGCTATGGCAGGAAAACTGCCCATTGAAGTTGAGACAGTGGAGCTAGTAGCTTGGTTAGAATCTGCAGGAGTCATGGAGGTAGTGAGGGAGTGAAGGCGTCCTTCCAGCTGACAGTAGCCTTATTGTAAGCTTTGGACTGCTTGTGTAAGAGCAGTCATTTGCTGACAGAGGGCCTCCAACGTGGAAGCACCTCTCTTGGCCTTAGACATCATGGCTGGTTGATACTATCACGTACCTGGTGCTGGAGGCCTATGGAGAGAGAGGGCTTCCCTTGTGGCTAAGTTCCAGACCCCCCTGAGGGTGAAATCAGGAGAGGTCAAGCCCAAAATAGCACGGGTCGCCTGCTTGACTGTATGCAGGAGGATCCAGAGTACAGCTGGTGTGCTGGCGTAAAATCAGCAGACAGGTGGCACCCGTGAGGTGTTGCAGGATTCAGATAATGCTGTGACTGGAGCATGGTCACATGTAACCTGCTGGTAGAGATGCTGGGTCCTAAAGTCCTTCTCCTGCCAGAGATGCTGGGTCCTAAATTCCTTCTCTGGCCATAAGTGCTGGTAGAGATGCTGGGTCCTAGAGCCCTTCTCCTGCTGTTGGTTCCCTGACATAGACCCTATGAAACTGACGTTACTATCTTTTTACAGCTCTACTATATTTCCTAGCCTTTTCCAGCTCTACCACAGAAATACATTTTCCATTTGTGTTACTTAACCTCCCTGGCGGTATGATTATGTCAGATTTTTGATGCTGAAAGCTGTATAATTGTTTTGCATGGAAATTTGGCTTTTTATATTGTGGGTCTGTAATTCTTAGGAATAACTCACTTAAATTTGTCCACACCAGAGTCTAGTCGACATCCTGGGTATGATAAAGTTTGAAACAAAAAGTCATAAATTATAATATAACTAACAACTATAAATAATAACAAATATTATAATAATACATTTTATTCAATAAATTTTAGTCAATAATATAATCAAATCAAAAACACTTGAAATTTTTTTGTCCAAACAAGGGTGCCATATTACTAGTCATATTGCTTCAGTAAACATCCTGGGTATGATACATTTTGAAACATGGGACTGCACAAAGTCCGACGTCACAATCAGGACAATAGAACCTGTTTTTCTTTCGTATTTTCCTTCCACTGTCATCACGCTTTGAGCAACAAACCACGCACATCCTTGTGTGTGCTAATCGGGTTGACAACGCCAGCACCACGACGTCCAGCTCTATTCACAGCCGTTGGTGTTTGGTTGTTTAGAAATCAGTTTGGCAACTTTCCAAACAAAGTCAGCATGAACCACAGGCTTGACACTCTTTTTTTTTTTTTTTTTTTTAAGAATGTAGGCATTCCACAAGCATTGCTAAAGAAGATACCTGAAGATCTTCTTGTAATACTTTTGTTGTTTTCTCATTGCAGGATAAAATGTCATTACCTGGTTGGCACTGTCAACACCTTTCATGGTGTTGTTGTAGTCTATCACTACCTGTGGCTTCATGATGTCTTTCCCACTTTTTGTGTGGACAGTGGAGGTGTTATGGATTATACTCATTAGGCACACATCTTTTTTGTCACGCCATCGCAGTGCCATCATTTTGCCTTTCTGCCAGGCAACCATTTCTCCTTTCTTGAGCTTCTTATTGCCAAAGATTGGCGGCATTTCACGCCGGTTAACTCTAAAGCCCCATACACACACGTGGATTATCCGAGGACCAGGTCCGTCGGACCATGTCCGTCATACTTTGTCTGATGTTGGTTTTGCGTACACACGGTCAGACAAAGTTGTCGGAAAATCCGATCATTCTGAACGTGGTGACGTTTGTTGCCTACGACGGGACTACGTAGAGGCTAGTAGCCAATAGCTTTGGTCTTGTAATGTGATCTGAGCATGCGTAGCACTTTGTCCGGTCGGACAACCGTACACACGATCGGATTTGGTGTGATCGGACCGTGTTGTCGGCAAATCTTTCCAGCAGGAGATAAGACTTTGTCCGTCGGACAATCCGACGTACACTGTCCGATGGTGCATACACACGGTCTGATTTTTCAACAACATTGTCCGATCGGACAGAATTCATGAAAAAGTCCGACCGTGTGTATGGGGCTTTACGGTTCCATAGGCATCCGTTTTGTTCTGTAGAAGGAAGATGTGTAAGAGTTGACTGTAGTTACACAATAGCCCTGATTTAGCAATGGCTCAATCAGTGAAAGAATGGAAGATGTTGCCATTTCATAATTACTGTATTTTGGGTTGAATGTGGTTCCTTTCCCAGTGTATAGTACAGAATTCCAAATGTAACCAGTGCTCGATTCACATAGCATGAAGGATTTTTTACTTTCAATAAATTTTTATTAAGTTGAACAAAGCATACAAAACGTATAGAGTAAATCGCCCAATATCGATCATGTTACAATAATAAGAAAAAGATAAACATGAACAACAGAGCTTGAGTGAATACAACTAGCATATATCTGAAGACCAGGTGAAGAGTGGAGTAGCGGTGGGGAGGGGTTTGCTGGACACCTCAAATGGGGAGTTACTTCTGAGAGAGGGGTATCAATAGGTTAAAGGTTAATCATGAGAAGAGAGCTGGCCCTGGGCACCCCTAGTGGGAGCAAACTGTGCCCCGAGCCATCTCTCCCAAGGTCTTATCCCCGTAGCTATCAAAGTCTCAAGGGTGAGGATAATTGGGCGATCATCACGTCTGTGAGGGTGTGGGCCCCTCAGTTGGAAGTGTTTTGGCTAATTCCACCTGTGCATTCTTGACAACATCCTCAAGCAAACTTGCAAGAAAGCAAAAACGTATAGGGCTGTCGTGAGAGAGATAGAGAAGAAAGAGATAGGAAGGGAAAGCCAGAAAGAGGGGAAGAGGATAGGGGGGGGTGTGCCGCATTTCAGTTATGTAACAGAGAATTGTCTGGGGGAACTCCTGGAATAAGGGATATCCCACAGTAGGATGCCCATGGTTCCCATATAGCTTCGAACTTTTGGGTTGTATCCAGTAGTATACTGACTAACTTCTCCTGGGACATTATCCATGAGATCTTGTGGATTATCGCTGGGAAGGCGATCTTCGGGCATTTCCAAGCTCTAGCAATGGTTAGTTTAGCCCCAAGCAGAATAAAGTGAATCAGCCTTTGCTTGGGTTTGGAAACATTGATAATATTTGCATTTAGGAGTGCAACTGCTGCAGTCCTAGGTACCGCACAATTCGTGACTTTGGTGATTAAAGTAAATATTTTTGACCAAACCGGCCTAATTCTGGGACATTCCCACCAAATGTGTACCATGGTTCCCCTCAGTTGACACCCCCTGAAACAGCAGGGGTCCGCTGAGGGGAATATCGCTGCTAATCTGGATGGGGTCATGTACCATCTCATAAGTACTTTAATGCTCGCTTCCATTAGAGAAGTATTGAGTATACCCCTAAAGGCTCTAGAGCCTGCTTGGTGCCAAGTTTCCAAGTCCCAATCTTGTTGGAGGTCAGCCTCCCATTCAGACATGTATGTGGATTTACCAGTAGGTTGTGTGAGCGACGAGTATATGACCGATATGCCTCCTCTCTGGCTCCCAGCTTGGCTACACCACAGTTCGTAGTCGGTAAAAGTGGGAGGCAAGGGTTTTTCGGTCCAAATCTTGTGTAGGAAGTGGGATAATTGGCCAAACCTGAACTTCTCAGAGATTGGCATTTCCAGTTTATGGGTACAGAACTTTAGGGTAAGAGGTCCCTTACTCGTGAAATAGTGTCCAATGCGGTACAGTCCCTTATCTAGCCACCACTGAAATGCCTTAATGACCATCCCGGGAGGGAAGTCGGGGTTGTGAAAGATGTGGGAGAGAGGTCGTGCCCCGGAGACAAGGGTCTTGGCTTTACGGATACTATCCCAGAGCGCATAAGAATGTGAGAGGGTGGGGGAAAGAATCGCTGGCCTTTGTTTTTGTGGGCACCACATTAGGTAGTCTAGAGTGTACTGTGGAACTGCTTGCCTTTCAATATTAACCCAGTCTGGTTTTTCAGAAGTTGAGTATACCGTGGAAAATTGGGCTAACCTAGCCGCCTGATAGTATTTAAGGAGAGATGGTAATCCCAGTCCCCCCTTTTTCTTATGAAGGTATAGAGTGCGTTGGGGGATTCTATATCCCGATTTCCCCCAGATAAATTGCAGGATTTTACTTTGTAGGGGCTTGAGTTGATCTTTTCGAACAGAAATTGGGAGGGATCTAAAGAAGTATAGGATTCTAGGGAGTAGGGTCATTTTGATGGAGTTGACTCTGCCTAACCAGGAGAGCTCATATTGCGACCACAATTTCAGATCAGCTGCTAGTTTTTGGAATAGCGGGGGGTAATTTTTAATGTATAATGATTCTATTCTGTCTGTGAGGGAGATCCCCAAATATTTGATGAAGCCCGTTCCCCATAGGAATTGGAAGGATTTTTGAAGCAGGGTAACCATGGAGGGTGGTAGAGAGATGTTTAGTGCCTGTGATTTAGAGTAATTCACCCTTAATCCTGATATTCTAGAGAATAGGATGAAAGACGTACTGCCATTATTTTTGTGAGTATTTTGAGATCTGAGTTAATGAGAGAAATGGGTCGGTAGTTTCCTACTTCTTCTGGGTTCTTATCAGGTTTAGGAATGACCGTAATATAGGCCGTATTCAGTTGGGGGTCTAGGGGATTGCCTTGAGTCAGGTGGTTAAAGAATTTTGTCATATGTGGGATCAGGGATTCTCTGAAGGTCTTGTAATAGGGAGCCGACAACCCGTCGGAGCCAGGCGCCGACCCTGTTCTAAGGCCTTTTATTACTGTGGCTACTTCTTCCGTTGAGAATGGGGCCTCTAGGATTGCTCGATGTTCGTCAACCAAACGTGGAATAGGTATACCATCCATAAAGTCGGACATTGCATTACTTGGTGGTTGGGGTGGGGCGCTGTAAAGATCAGTATAAAATTTCTGAAAGGCATCAAGTATTTTGGAGGGATTGGCCGTTAGGCCGTGGTTTGCCGTTCTGATTTTGGGAAAGGAGTAAAGCTTTGTTTTGGGAGAGAGTTTAGCGGCTAACATCGGTCCTATCTTCCCCTTCTGAGTATAGAATTTATTCGAGTTCCAGCGGATTGATTTTTCCGCTTTCGTCGTCAGGGCTAGGTTGAGTTCTAATCTCAGCTTTTCAATTTGTGCGAGCAGGGTCGGGGGAGGGTTACGTTTGTGTTGGGCTTTAGCTGATTTGTAAGATTTTTCTAGGTTTTCTATCTGTATCATGTGTTCTTTCTTGAGTCGGGAACCTATTTGTATGATCTTGCCCCTGATCACGGCTTTGTGCGCAGCCCAAAGTGTCTCCGGTGAAATGTTCCCTACGTTATTTAAGGTGAAGTAATCAGTTAGAGCCTTATTTAGTTCCGTTACTTGCACCGGATTGGAAAGTATGGATTCATTTAGGCACCATTGTCCCCGTTTTGTCCTGCGTGCATTAGATCGAACGTGTATGAGGACTAGTGAGTGGTCTGAGAGGACTGTATTACTTATGTGGGATTTAGCAATCGCTGGCAGTAAGTCTGGGGAAACCAAAATATGGTCAATTCTGGCATATGTGTCGTGCAGGTATGAATAGTGGGTGAAATCCCTTTTGAAGGGATTGAATTCTCTCCATGCGTCAATGAGGCCCCTGTTGTGTAGGAGTTTTGCTACCCTAAGGCTCGCCCTGGTGGGTTTGGTAAGCTGTGTCTTGGGGGGTTTGGATTTATCTAGTGCCTGGTCAAACGCTATGTTGGAGTCTCCCCCCCAAACCACAGTGCCCTCTAGCCACGGGGAAAGTTCGTTCAGGATACGCTTGAAGAAATGTTCTTGTCCTTTGTTTGGGGCATAATAGGATACCAGGGAGTAAATGTGACCTCCTATAGTCCCCTTGACTAAGATAAACCTCCCCTCCACATCTTTATAGTCGGATATAAAAGTGAAGTCGCATGATTTAGACAAAAAAATCGCAACTCCTCTAGTTTTGTTCTCTGCCTTTGCAAGAAAGAAGTGTGGGTAGTGAGTATGAATAAAGTTGGGACTGTACCGCATTGGGAAATCGGTTTCCTGAATCATCAGGATATCTAGTTTAAGGGATTTGTAATGTGTGAACAGTTTTTTTCTTTTAATTGGTGAGTTCAGGCCTTGTACATTGTGGGAGGCAATTTTGAGAAGGGTCTGTGGTGTGTCAGCCATGAGGTGTGGGAGTAGAGTCAGCTCGGCATATCTCGTCACTCACCCTTAGATGTCTTCCGACTGTTCGGTCAATTAGGTCTTCGTCACAACAGCTTGGCAGTTGGAAGCTGAACATCGATGTTGGAGGTATATGTTCTGCAAAGAAAATTCTCATTAGGCACAAGATAACCGGGAAGGGCATGGGATGGAGAGAGGAAAAGAGTGGAAAAAAGCAAGAAGATTTGTCTCCTAGCTAGAGAGACAGTTCCCAGGGGGGAGACACCCCCTAGGGACTTCTACCAAAAAGGTAACAGTGTCTGCTCCCAAATGGGACAGACAGCCGCACCCTCAGATACCGTCTGGAGTCTAAGGGTGAGGTTGAGGCACATGGGGCCTACCCCAGCCAAGGCGCCCCCTATTATTGTAAAAGGTAAGTTTAACTCAGCAACCAGGAAAAAGTGTGGCTTAAATAATGCGGGTGAAAAAACTTACTAGGTTCTGCATCTGGTGCCCTCCATTCGTCCCTTAAATGGGGGCGAGGGGAGGGCCCCCGATCGCATTTGCGGTGTGTATTCCCACAGGAGTGACCAGTTAAAAATAGTCAGGCCCTGGGGAGCCAAAAGTGGTTAAAAAAAAAAGGAAAAGATATAAAAAAAACAAAAAGGTTAACAAGCGACTAGTGTTCATAATGAACAACATCCAAGTATCTGGGTCTAGGAAGCCCAAGTCCAATCAATTACTAGGGTCACAGGACAGACTATGTCCTCTCAGGAATCTTCAGGGTGGGCCATTGTCCTTTGCCTTCTTGGTCTTTGCTTTGTTCCAAAGCGGTGATTCTGGGCTCGTCGTGGTTGGTCTCTTGGTGGATCCGGGCAGGTTGTGAGACACCTCCATGTCTGCTTCTTGGGAGATGAGTTTGAGTTGTAGCAATAGCCTTTCTCCTTCGGGAAGTGTTGAAAACGCATAAGTCTTACCGTTGTCTGAATTTCACTGCGAATGGGAAGGCCCATTTGTATTTAATGTTCTTTTGCGTTAGGACCTGAAGTAGGGGCTTTAGTGAGCGTCTACGTTGCATGGTAGAAGGAGACAGGTCTGCATAGATTTGTACAGGATGTCCAAGGCATAGTACTTTGGGAGCTGATCGTGCTTGTCTCATTACTTCTTCCTTAATGGCGTAAAAGTGAGGTTTTGCAATGACATCTCTTGGAGATCCGTCTTTCCTGGGGGGTCCCAATGCTCTATGGGCTCTGTCAAGTTCTAAGCGGTGTTGAGGAACATTTGGGATTAGGGTCTGGATCATATTTTGTACCGCAGCTGGTATGTTGGTGACGGATTCAGGAAGGCCTCTGATCCTGACGTTGTACCTTCTTGACCTATTTTCCAAATCGTCAATTCTGGATAAGGCAACATCCAGATGATCTTGCACTGTGTGTAGGTGGTCAGAGTTCTGATTGGTCACAGCAATTGTTTGTTCCATCTTACGCTCAATATAGTCAATTCTGGTGCCCAGGTTTTGAAAATCTTGTTTTAGGTCTCCTGTGATCTTGGCCGCTGTTTGGGAGAGCCAATCAGATAGTTTCAGATACAGATCAGACATTGTGAGAGATGCTGGCAAGGGGTCTGTGGGATATGGGACAGCTTGGAGCGCAGCATGAGGCTCAGCAGAGGAAATGGAGTATCTGTCCATGGATCGGCCTATTAGGGATTCTGTGGAGGCTGGGGACGGTGACAGTTCCTGTTGTGGGAATCCCTGTGACACAGGGGTGCATTGCAGGGTCGTGGGGGAATGTACCTGTCTCCCCTCATGTGTTGTCTCTGTGTAGGCAGGGAGTTGCCTCGTGGCGGTCGCCATCTTGGATCCACCGGCCGGGTCCAGAGTGATGAATTGTGGCCCTAAATTGCGCCTGACCGAGGATCCGTGCATGGGGGGTGATGCTCCGTTATGTGGGGGGTCCGCGGGCTGTTTTATCGCTGTTCCTGGCTGGCTGTGGAACTCGCAATGGACGCTGACTGGCTGGGGTAGAGCGGAGCTCCTGGCTAAGCGGCCATCTCCGGAACTCCGCGCATGCGCACTCCCAGCATGAAGGATTTTATGCCATATCGTGCTCTCTTTGATGCCATGTATTGTTTCCAGCTGATCCTTCCCTTGTAGGCCATTAGACTTTTATCTATGCTGATGTTTCTATCTGGCACATAGCTCTGTTGGAAATTCTTCTGAATCATTTGATATACCTCCCAAATCTTGTTGAGTTTTGGTGCTGATGAGTAGTTTCATCAAATTCTTCATTATTTTCCAAGTGCAAATACTTCATTATCAGGGAAAATTTGTAATCTGACATGACCGTGCCAAAGAATGGAGTGTCTATTCATTTATTGGTTGTCCAATACCACTGCTGCAGGGTTTTCCCCACCACTCCCTGAAGAATTATTAGGCCCAGAAATTTCCAAATGTCCTCTTTGGTCTCTGGTTCCCACTTTCTGCTCCTTGAAAACCTCTGATGCGTAGCAGCTTGTTGCTTCTGGTACCGGTTTGTCTCCGTAACTATTTTTTCAATAACCTCATCGGTCAAATATAGTTGGAGGTATGCCAAGGGGTTGTCATCTTTAACATCCACTTTGATACCAGGTGCTCCAGTAAATGGGAATCTTAGGGATGCTGCATGATCCATACCGCAGTCAATAGAGCACCAAATCCACACATCACTGAGCTCAGTCGCAAGATCGTCGCTGAAATCACTTTGTGATGACGAATTTCCCCACGAATCACTATCACTTAATTCTGCAAGTGATTTTGTATCACTATCGCTTTTCCAACAGGTCATAAACTGCTTTTGAGGTGGAGGAATGTTTTTTTTATGCCAGTTTCCAGGCAGAAAGTACAGTAAAACTGCAATCAAGGGCACTGGACAAAGCACTGGGGTGCAAACTGAGGTCAAATTTTTTGATACAGTAATATAATCCAATAAGATTACAATGTATTGCACGTGTTGTGATTTATACATTTTGAATCTGCCGCTGGTTCTACCCTCTACGTTACGACGCTCACAGGGAAGGGAAGCCGGAACACACAGAGCATCGGGCTGAAGATCCGGCCGCCGGACACAGCGGGAGTACATGGTGGGGTCGTGGGGACAAGGTAAGTCACCTCGTCCGGTATCCAGTGATGCAATCCCAATTGTGGCTCGGGGTAACTGCTAATGATACTGAAATTTCACCCCGAGCTGAGGAATACCGCTAAGGAGGTTAAAGTGTTACTAAAGTCAATTTTTTTAAATTAAAATAACAAACATGTTATATTCACCTGCTCTGTGCAGTAGTATTGCAAAGAGCGGCCCGATCCTCCTCTTCTGGGGTCCCCCAGCGGTGAACCTGGCTGGCCTCCTCTACTTTGTGTGTCTCCATAGCAAGTCGCTTGCTATGGAGGCACACAGTTTCTGTGCGCTCCATAGACTTACACAGTAGGACTTAGTCCTCTCTCCCCACTGCATTTAATTGACAGCAACAGGAACCAATGTAGCTGCTCAAGTGCATGTGAAGAGGAAGAGAGGGAAGAATAGATACAGTCATGCACAGTTCTGGATTTATTCTCCCAGAGAACATACAAAACTTTTTTGCCTTAGTGCAAGAAATGCATTGAGGTAAAGAAAACAGAAAATTGTATCCTACTTACCGTAATTTTCTTTTCCTGGTGCCTATCCATGGCAGCATACGTATGGTAGCAGCCCGTCTACTTCTGCTCACAGGACCAATGCATAGCTATAAAAAGTTAACATCTACACAACAGCCCATTCCCTGTACATCACTAGGAACGAACTGGGTGGGTTTGGTATGCTGCCATAGATGGGCACCAAGGAAAAGAAAATAACGGTAAGTAGGGTACAATTTTCTGTTTTCCTGGTGCCTCCATGGCAGCATACATATGATAGATCAATAACTAGCTACCAGGGTGGGAAGCTTCAGCAAATTAGATCATAAGAAAGTGAATAAGCTACTGGCTTCCTGCCAAACACAGGTGTAGTGAGGACTACTAAGCCCATCAGTAGAGCTGAAAGAATGCGCCATAATAGAACCGGATTAGCTCCTCTGACTGCCATGTTGGCTGACATCTCACTATGGGATAGGCAAGCAAATTCCCACAGGCTCTTGATGCCATGACAACAGCAAGGCTGTGAACTTCCTGCATCTCAAAGAGCTTCCTGAATAATTCTTATACGAGAAGCTGGCTTCAGATAAGGTCTGCCTGGTAGAAAACAAATTGATAAAAATCTGCGATACCCTCCCCATCTGCACCAACATTCAAATCCCCAGGACAGTCCCCTGGAGTGCATCCCCTTCTCAAGGGGACATGCCTCCAAAGATTACAGCACAGACAGAAATAGGACAACAGACAGCACCCAACTACTCCCGCAACAATTGCGTTTATCCGGCCACAATCACCCCAAGCCCCTGGTAGAATACAGGGAAAGGGAGGATAGAAGTCTAGGTGGCAGCCTTGCCAATCTTTTAAACTGTAGTTTGTAGTCAAAAGCTAGATTAGTGTGCATCCTGTCAGTACAGGATGGAACCTGAACCCTAGACCATGGAGTTGGTTGATGGTCTGCTGAGTCGACTTGACATGATTGATGGTCTGCTGAGTCGACTTGACATGATGGAGCTAGAAATCAAAGCATCAGTCCAGATCCATCTTGAAATACAAAAGAGGAAAGTAAAGGCTGACATAAAACTTCCCATCCCAACCACATCCAACCAAGAGATGGAGACTTCCTTTGGGTGAACTGGATGCAGATCAAGTAACTGAATAAGGATGTGCTGCTTGAGGAGACAGATAGAAAAACTAACCGGAGCGAAATGGAGAACTAGTTTCTAATAACCTTGTCTTATGTAAAACCTGTGAAAGGTTCCACGCCAGACAAAGTCACCAGCCTTAAACAGTCACCTCCCCAAGTAAAGGCTAAGAGCAAACTTTAAGATCCCACAAAGTCACATGGGCAGCAATATTAAGAGCCAGATGCTAACCTAGGCCCAGCTGCAGGAGAGGACTTGTCCAGCAAATAAACTTTTTGGGAGAAAGTCCTGAGGCTCACACGAAGAAAAGCAATCACCACATGTCTAGCAATTGATTTAACATGAAGTAGTAGACCCCCCCACTTAGCATCAAGGGATTCCTTGATGCCCACTCTCAGAATTTGAGCTTCTATTATCAAGCTGTCAAAAGGCAGTTCGAAGCTGAAGCTGGATGGCAAAACACATTCCTTGGGAACAGATGATCCTGATCCAGTAGACCCCTCAGAGCAACTGTCCAGCGCCCCTTTTAGTTGGAGTGCCACATCTGGCTGGATCAGCCTTGAACACTTTCCATTCTGAACATGCGAGACAAACAAGGGACGGAAGTACTGAAAGTCACATTTGCATCGTACCAGAGGATCACTACACCTGAGCCAAAACTGACTACCCTCTAGTTTGACCTCAGGGGTCAAGTAGTCAACCTCTGAAGTTGCCTACCTGGGACACAGCTCCAGGAATAACTTGAGGGGTAGAAATCAGTCTCACCTGCTTGCCAAGATATACCCATGCCTGACAAGGCTGGAGCCTGACTTTTTGTAAAGGATACGAATCTAGCCTTTTGCTACTGCTAAACTCTGAATCCACCTGAAAATTGTACACCACTTTTATGGCATTGTCTGCTTGGATCCAGACTATATAAAAAAAACAGCCCAGAACTTCTGGATGGTACCTTGGAAAACAAGATGCCAATAACAACCAACCCCCTTGATATCAAGGGTGTCTAGGTCTCTTCCCTAGAATGGTCCACTGTCTGAGATATCTTCCCATTGCGATTCCTTAAAACAGGAAGAGAAGACTTCCTTGCTCTAGAGCCAGACTCCTGAGTCTCAGCAATAGGGAAATCACCTGACCAAAGACTGAGTCAACTTGTCCCTTCGAGAACAGAGGCCTATAAAATCCTGGGGTGAAACCAGGCCAAAGGAATTGCCTCACATGTTGCTACTCTCAGTTCTAGGCTTCTCCTACAAAAGTGAAGATCCAGATCACTCCTGGTACAGACAGTTTGAATCTGAGACTAAATTTATTATCTTTATTATATTTATATGTAAAGTTATCAATGAGAAAAAGCACTCTGTCCTGAGCTGTGAGTAGGGCCATCCAGACATTCCCAAGGTGAGTCAGTTCCAGCGACGATCTCCGAACCTATCCGAATTACTGGAATATCTGGGAGGATCATGTCAAGTTGCTTGATAGAGCCTGAATCAAAAATTCTCCATCTAAGAATCTCTTTATTAAAATATTTCAACAAGGCATTGAGGCTAGTACTAGGTCCAGCATCCTAATACATGAGGTGCTGACCAATAGAAAAGGAGCAGGATCCCAGAATGTTCTTGCATAGGTCCAAAAGCAAGGCACAAATTGCTTAAGGGATAGGAATATTAATTATCTTTGATCCGTGCCAAGCCAGAAAGTGTCCCAGGCGAAGAGAGGCAATGCAAAGTATGTATTTTTCTATGGAAAACTTGCATCTGAACCCAGACCCCTTAAGGCTACGTTTCCACTATTGCAACCCCAATGTCACACGATTCAGAGTGTGACCTCGAGTGCAGCCCCGATCCAACTTTACAGTCTCTGGATCAAAGTTGTATCAAAGTAGCTCAGGAACCCTTTCAAAGTCACCGTAACCCTAAATCGCATAGATTAGAACGGGTGCCATTGAAATCAATGGGCTGTGACTTGTCATGCGACTTTGTGTCCAAAGTCGCACGTCAAGCCTTCAGGTCTGGTATGGATATTAAGGGGAACCCCGGGACAAATAAAAAAAAATGGAGTGGAGTTCCCCCAAAAATCCATACCAGACCCTTTATCCGAGCACGCAACCTGGCAGGCCGCAGGAAAAGAGGGGGGACGAGAAAGCGCCCCCCTCCTGCACCGTACCAGGACACATGCCCTCAACATTGGGAGGATGCTTTGGGGGTCTGTGACACCATGTTGATGGGGACAAGGGCCTCATCCCCACAACCCTTGCCGGTGGTTGTGGGGTCTGCGGGCGGGGGCTTATCAGAATCTGGAAGCCCCCTTTAACAAGGGGACCCCCAGATCCCCCCCTGTTTGAAATGGTAACGGTACATTGTACCCCTACCATTTCACAAAGAAAGTGTAAAAAATTGTAAAAAAAAAACACACACCGTTGGGATAAGTCCTTTATTAAAAATACAAAAAGCAAAAAAAAGATTCCAGCGGTGGTAATCCACTCTTGGTATCCAGCAATGGGTGATCTCTTCTCCGGGGTCCAGCGATGGGTGACCTCTCCCGATGACATCCAGCGCAGCGCATCCTGTCTCCACCGGAGACACCACGGGAATCCCGGCAGCCTTAGGGGGGGGGTTACCGGCACATCACTGGGGAAGCCCGGGTTTCCCCTTGCGTCAGAGGGGGGCGGGTCAGGTGACGGGTGGCCCTGTCCTCCTCAGCTAAGACCTGTCAAGCTGCCGTGATTCCCGCGATGTCTCCGGTGGAGACAGGATGCGCTGCGCTGGACGTCATTGGGAGAGATATCCATACCAGACCTGAAGGGCCTGGTAATTGAATTTGGGGGGAACCCCATGCATTTTTTTTTATCAATGACTTTCAATGACTGTTCTCTGTATTACGGGGAGCTGACAATTCATTATAGCCGCGAGTGCTTTAAATGACTTTTTTTTCCCGCAGAAGTGACACTTTGTGCAGGGACAGTTTTAAACACGGGAAACATGTGCCCCTTTACAGGCATACTATACTCACCCCCAGGTACGAAATTTAAAGGAATATTGCACTTTTATTGTTTCACTTTAACCATTATTAAAATCACTGCTCCTGAAAAAACTTCAGTTTTTAAAAAATGTTTTTGCATTGATACATGTCCCCTGGGGCAGGACCCAGGTCCCCAAACACTTTTTAGGACAATAACTTGCATATTAGCCTTTAAAATTAGCACTTTTTATTTTGAACGTTCGAGTGCCATAGACTTTAATAGGGTTCTAAAGTTCACGCAAATTTTAGGTCTGTTCGGAGGTTCTGGTGCGAACCGACCCGGGGGGTGTTCGGCTCATCCCTAGCCACACACCCAGATAGCAAGCAATTGTGCTGAAAGTTTGAAAATGACTTGCTAAGCTATTGCTAGACTTGCCAGGCTTCACAATTTTGTTACACAATTGCAGCAAGTCTGCATTGCATGACTACAGATCAACTTTCTTTACAAACATTCTGCAAGTCTGCTGCAAGTTCTGGTTCGGCTATGTTGTGCAATAGTGATCCCACCACAGGGGTCACTGTGGCTGAGTTTTCATGCTATAGACTTGCAGAGCTCTTGCTGTACACTCACCACTGCAATTTTTCTCCTGCTAGAGACTTGCCATCCAAATTTGCAACAAATTGGAAAAGTGTCAACTAGAACTTCAAGTACAAGTACTAGTGCTTCAAGTGCTCTGCAAGTGTACAACTTGTCAATGGAAATGTGTAGCAAGTTAACAGACTTACAATTCAACACTTTTGTGGGACGTTATCTTTGCTATCTGGTCACAGATCAAAATTTGAGCTGTTCTTTCCTGAACGGCTGAATTTCGATCTGTCTATGCCCAGCTTAACCGCTTCCCGACCGGCGCACGCCGATGTACGTCGACAGAATGGCACGGACAAGCATAAGGGCGTACAGATACGTCCCCTTTAAGATGCCGCCGTGCCATCGAGCACCGAACCGTGAGTCCGGTCGCGGGTCCCGCGGACTCGATCGCCGTGGGGATACCCGCGATCATATCACGGGAAGGCTGAACGAGGAGATGCGGAAACAAACAGCATCTCCCCATTCTTCCTAGCAACTAGTGACGCCGATCTCTGCTCCCTGTGATTGGAGCAGAGATCAGCATTCACTAGCTCACAGCCACGCCCCCCCACAGTTAGAAACACGCCTCTAGGAACATATAACCACTACACTGCCACCTAGTGGTTAACCCCTTCACTGCCAGTGTCATTTACACAGGAATGAGTGCATTTAAATAGCACTGATTGCTGTATAAATGACAATGGTCCCTAAAAAATGTGTCAAAAATGTCCGATGTGTCCGCCATAATGTCGCAGTCACAATAAAAATCGCTGATCGCCGCCATTACTAGTAAAAAAAAAAGTTATTAATAAAAATGCTATAAAACTATCCCCTATTTTGTAAACGCTATAACTTTTGCGCAAACCAATCAATAATCGCCTATTGCGATTTTTTTTACCAAAAATATGTAGAAGAATACGTATCGGCCTAAACTGAGGGAAAAAAAAATTTTATATATTTTTGGGATATTTATTATAGCAAAAAGTAAAAAATAATGTGTTTTTTTCAAAATTGTCACTTTTTTTTTGTTTATAGCGCAAAAAATAAAAAACGCAGGGGCGATTAAATACCAGCAAAAGAAAGCTCTATTTGTGGGAAAAAAAGGACGTCAATTTTGTTTGGAAGCCACGTCACACGACCGCGCAATTGTCAGTTAAAACGACACAGTGCCAAATCGCAAAAAGTGGTCTGCTCTTAAGCCAGCAAAATGGTCCGGTCTGAAAGTGGTTAAAGTAAAACTAAACGCAAAACTTTTTAATTTTAACCAGAGTGGAAATAGATTAGAATAGGTTTATGTTGCTACCTCGGCCCCCGTTTGGAAGATTCCCCCTCTCTATTTGCCCTGTTTACCATTATCATTGAAATTGAAAGTAAATGAAAATGCCTAATTTTAGGTTGTTCCAAAACAGTAATAGAGGAAAAATCTTCCAATGTGGACACTGGTTCTCGTGACCTGGGGGGCTCCAAAGATCCCCTTAATTTGCAGGGGTTTCCTCTCACTTCCTGTTTTGACTATGAGACAGGAAGTGAAAATCTCCAATGGGACATAGATGGCAAAAAACTGACAGGGGTTATAACCCTCTCTTGCTCTAACTAAAATGAAACAAAAGTCTTGCCTATAGTTACACTTTAAGTGTCTGATATAATGTTGTCAACAGGACTGCATACCTTCCAACATTTCGAGATGGGAATGAGGGACACCTACTAGCAAACATATATAGGCATAGGACTTACCACGCCCCTTAAAGGGGACATAACCAAGAAAAAAGGTTAATGAAATCCACTAGTGCTTTTTTTTTACCACTAATATTCCTTTATATTGGCTTTTAAAATGAACAATTGCAGCAATTTAGAAATTGGATGAAAGGTTTAGCAGTGGGAAACACTTTTTGAAAGATAAAAAGTACATTTTATATACAACTATATAGATCAGACCAAAATGAGGGACAAATGAGGAGGAATGAGGGACTGAGGGACATTGCTCCAAATCAGGGACAGTCCCTCGAAATCAGGGACAGTTGGGAGCTATGGGACTGATAGTGGGTGTAAAAAGGGTAAATAAAAAGTCTAAATAAAAAGGGTAAAAGCAAAAATAGGCAGCGCCAGTGGTTGTATTCATAGTGACTGAAGCAGTAAGACACAGGTGCTCTTCCTGTTTTTCTCATGAAACAAAAGACTGATTCATCCAAAGTGAGCAGTTTAAATTGCTAATGGGTTAAAACAGCCCACTCTTCCAACAACAACAGGCATAAGACAGTGAACAAAGGGATGATGTAATGACATACAATGTATAAATTATAATAGGGAAATAGGAGGAGAGTCCCGAAAGTAGAACAGTCAATCATTTTACAGGTGGGAATGATAGTAGAAAAGGCTGTCACAAATATTGCGGTGGAAAAGGTGCAAGAAGCTGCAAAAGGCTGTGACAAATATTGAGACATCAGGAGCAAGAAGCAGCTTATATTATAGCTTATATTACATGTGTAATAATCTAATAGTAGCTTATATTACATGTGCGATTTGTGTGTTGCTAATGGTAGACTAGACTTGCATACCAGAGGGTGGTGCAAAGGAAGAAACATGGGAGGAGAAAAGCATTGGAGGAGGCTGAGCTGAAATTTTTACCAATGAAAAACTTTTCAAATGGGCAACTTTGACACCAGTCATGTTGTTACTGGCTTCCACTCTCTGGATGTCAATGATGATTTGCAGAAAGCTGTTGGTGACAGCACTTCCATTCTCAACATCTTATGCCGTGTACACACGAGCGGATTTTCCGTCAGAAACATCTTGGATGGTTTTTCCGACGGAATTCCGCTCAGTTCGCTGAACTTTCAACCGCCAAGAACGCGATGACGTACAACACTATGACGAGCCGAGAAAATTAAGTTCAATGCTTCCGAGCATGCGTCGAATAGCTTCCGAGCATGCGTATGAATTTTGCGCGTCAAAATTTCCGATCAGAACTTTTTCCGATCGAAAAATTGAGAACTTGCGCTCAATCTTTTGCTGGCTGGAATTCGGCCAGCAAAAGTCCGATGGAGCATACACACGGTCGCATTTTCCGACCAAAAGCTCTCATTGTTCTTTTGCTGTCCGAATTTCCGATCGTGTGTACGCAGCATAACTCTGTAGTGCTAGACACAAACTCCAACACCATATACAACATATTCACAAAAAGGCTAATGCGGCGTACACACGGTCAGAATTTCCGATGGAAACAGTCCGATGGGAGCTTGTCATCGGATTTTCTGACCGTGTGTATGCCCAACGGTCTTTTTCTGTCTAAATTTCCGACGGACTTTGAATTGAGAACCTGTTCTCAATTTTTCTGACGGAAAACCTTTCTATCGGATTTTCTGATCGTGTGCATGCAATTCCGACACGCAAAATTTCCGACGCATGCTCCGAAACAATTCGACGCATGCTCAGAAGCATTAAACTTCCCTTTTATAGTGCTGTCGAACGTGTTTTATGCCGCTGTGTTATTGACCGTCGGAATTTGGTGTGATCGTGTGTAGGCAACACAGCTTGAGCGGAATTCCGTCGGAATTCCGTCGGAAAAAAGTCAACGTTTTTTCCGACGAGAATTCCGATCGTGTGTACGCGGCATAAGCCACAGCTGCATAGTAGCACATTTAAGGGGTTAAGCTATTACAACTCTGACCACTGGCAAAAGCAGTGCCCAGCAATGTCAAGCCCATTGGTTTATTCTATCCTTATGTTGTTGAAAGTCCTGGCAGAGGTCACTCTCATTTCCCTTCTTGCTGGATAACTAGGCACACACACACTATTACTGCACCCACAGACAGCATGTACAGTATCTTCCAATAGTAGGAGTGTGAGGCCTGTATGTGGCCTACTTCTACCAAATGATAGAGACCAGTAGGCCAAGGGGGCTACTCACAGACATACAATTATTACCCAATGCAAACAAAAATGTTTGTCTCAGGTGACTGTCATATCCCAACAATTCAAAATTAAAAACTTTTAAAGGCATATTTATATAGTGAATGTGACCTTTGCCAAATATTCACTACAAGAGAATCAATCGCTGTAATTTTAAAAGCATGCTCAGATCCACCTGCAGTGATTGTTTGGTGGATGTCACATTTACTGCTTTATAAGAATTCGGATCATTCTTCTTTTATAGAAAATTTGGAAGTAAATCCAATTACAATGTAATAAAGTCTATATGCTCAAATAGATACACATTTTTATTTGTAAACGCATGAATTTAGTTATCTTTAAAAGCTATAGAAACAAAAAAGCATGCCCCTGCTTTAGTTCATCTACCTGAGTTCTGAGTATAAACAAGATTCTCAGTATAAACATTACTAAATTATGACATCCATGTACAAGGGATCTTATACCACTACCACCAGCCTGAACCATTGACACAAAATTGGATGGATTCATGAATAAATGCTGTGTGTATGTGTTGAATTCTGACTCTAAGATCTGCATGTAACAGTGGCAATCAAGACTAATCATATCAGACAACATTTTTTAAATGTTCAACATCCAGTTTTGGTGCTCGGGTGCCCATTATAACCTCACTTTCCTGTTCTTAGCTGTAATGCCCCGTACACACGATCGGATTTTCCGACAACAAAACCGTGGATTTTTTCCGAAGGATGTTGGCTCAAACTTGTCTTGCATGCACACAGTCACACAAATGTTGGCCCAAAATTCCGAACATGAGAACGCGGTGACATACAATCCAATTACAATGTAATAAAGTCTATATGCTCAAATAGATACACATTTTTATTTGTAAATGCATGAATTTAGTTATCTTTAAAAGCTATAGAAACAAAAAAGCATGCCCCTGCTTTAGTTCATCTACCTGAGTTCTGAGAGTTTTTACTCACTAAGGGGAGAATATGTTACAGAAGCGTTTAGGTAGCATGCTGAGTTCAAGCGGTTGTAAAGGCTCAGCTTTTTTTCCCAAAAATAAAAAATATGGTATACTTACCCGCTCTATGCAATGGTTTTGCACAAAGTGGCCCCAAACCTTTTTCTCTGGAGTCCCCCACCAGCGCTCTCTGCTCCTCCTCTTCTGTGTCTGCCTCCATAGCAAGTGATTGCTATGAGGGCAGACACACACAGCCCGGCGTGGCCCCATTTCCTGCGCTATGCTCACAGGATTTGATTGACAGCAGCAGGAGCCAATTGGTCCCACTGCTGCCTCTGTTCTTGTGAGTAGATAGAGAAAAACAAGCACAGAGCTAGATCGAAAGAGGATCCATAGAAGTATGAGAGGCATTCAAGTCATTACGGGACCTTTGAATTTATATGATAAAAGAACAAATTTCAAGGATCAGAAACTGCATTTATTTTTTGACATACTCCCCTGCTACATTTATACATTTATCCCAGCATTTGCCTGGAAAGTTTCGGCATAGAAAGATTTGTCAGTACGCCTAAACCATCCTAGGACATCCTGCTTCACTTTGTCATCAGTGCTGAAATGCTGACCTCGAGTGGTCCAAACAGGTTGAAATCACTTGGATTGAGGTCCAGGCTGTAAGGGGGATGTGGCATTACCTCACAGCCAATTTGCTGTAATGAGCATGTAGTGCAGGGAACAGTATGAGCTTGTGTGTTGTCCTGGAGAAACAGGACGCCCTTAGTGCTCAAACCAGGCCATTCTTTCCGCAGGCGCGTATGTACATCACTCAGCACACAAGAGTAATATTTACTGTTGATAGTGGCACCACGGAGTAGAAAATCCACATGAATAATGCCACATTTGTCCCAGAAAACACTCGCCATCACTTAAACTGCAGACGCAATTGTTCAAACTTTTTTGGGTGGTGGTGTGTCCAGATGCTTCCACTGCTTTGATTTTCATTTTGATTCCAGAGTGAAATGATGTGCCCAGGTTTCATCACTTGTAATGATGCGATCCAGAAAATCCTGGCCTTCCCTGTCAAAACGCTCCTTCAGCGCATGTGTAGATTATCCAGGATCCGATGTTCCATGCACTGAATGTTCACAGGAATGACTGCTGTGGGCTGGGAATCACCACAACCGGAGATCATCATTAATGGGCGTACGGCCATCTTTGAAACAATGTCTTACTGTGGTTCATGCCTGTACACACGATCCGACTATCTGGCGGACTTGGTCCGGCGGGGTCACATGGTGACCCCGCCCCTTATGATGCCACAGTCCCAGCATCCCCCGGAACTGTGACATCATAAGGGACGGGGTCACCATGTGACATCAGCTGGTGACCCCGCCCCTTGTCCCTATATAAGGGGCCGCGCAACGCGTCCTGGCCATTACAAGCGGAGACAGCGTTGTGTCAACATTGGGAGAAGAAAGAAGCAGAAGCAGAAGGCGGCAGCGGCTACGACGACAACAGCGACGAACCAGAAGACCGGGCCAACGCTAGTAAAAGAGCTACAAGAAGATAGCAGAGGCCCGGCAGAAGAAACGAAGAGCGGGACAAGACCCCCCGAAGTCGGAAGAAGACCCCCGGAGCTGTCTAATAAAGTACTTTAAAAACCTGTGTTGTGTTTTTTTTATTTTTAACACTTTTTCCCTTAGGTGAATGGGTAGGGGTACCATGTAAGCCATACTCATTCACATAGGGTGGGGGGCCGGGATCTGGGGGCCCCCTTATTAAAGGGGGCTCCCAAATACCGATAAGCCCCCCGCCCGCAGACCCCAACAAACCCAACAACCAACAGCCAGAGTTGTCAGTAAGAGGCCCTTGTCGTCATCAATATGGGAACAAGCACCCCCCCATGTTGAGGGCACGTGGCCTGGTATGGCTCAGGAGGGGGGTCGCTCGCTCGTCCCCCCCTCTTTCCTGACCGGCCAGGTTGCGTTCTTGGATAAGGGTCTGATATGGACTTGGGGAGGACCCCCAGGCCGTTTTTTCATCATAGGGATTCCCCTTTAAATCCTTACCAGGTGGCGGGGCTAGCAAGGTGTCAATCTTGCCGATCGATGCGGCGGCATTGACTTCCTTCGCTAGTCCCGTCTACCTGGAGTCACGTTCAAAATGAACGGACTTTACTCCGTTCATTTCAAAAGTCCGGCGGACCTCCGCCAAAATTCCGGCGGATTGTCTGCCGGACCTAGTCCGCCGGAAAAGTCCAGGGCGTGTGTGGGCAAGTCCGCTCGTTCAGAAAGCCCAGCGGACCTCCACTGGATAGTCCAATCTTGTGTGGGTTTAACGTCTTCATTCACAAGAAACGTCATCACCACACACTGTCCCATGCATGCACTGACACTGTTGTCTGCCATCTTGATTAATGGTCTCTGGACTGGTACTGCCTATAAGTAGTAGGACTCACTTGCCACTTATTACTGCATGTAGTACCGCCACGCTAGCATCCCTTTTTATACCTGTAAAATTAAAAGTCATGGTTTGACTTGACTGTAACTCGTATTTAGGGGGGCTTGGGGTGCTGATAGCTAAAAAGGTGTTTTTTTACCCGAATGCACAGAATGCATTAAAGTAAACAAAACCTATGCCTTTAGAACCACTGCACTGAGTGGCTGCAGTGATTCTTGAGAATATATTTTTTTCTATTATATATATATATATATATATATAATATATATATATATATATATATATATATATATATATAATTTATTTATTTTTTCTAGAGGGTCAGCCTGGGGCAGGGTTAAGAAGGGGTTAATCAAAGAGGGCATATAATACAAATCGAAGAGGGCAGGTACTTCCCCTTCAGACCTGCTTATTGTCAGTTGGGCTGAAAGTGTCAGAGGAGAGCTGTTTGAGTAGGAGAGAGAGACACAGCAGCACCCTGTGTGGAAAAGTTCCATTGCTGGGTGAGCTTAACCACATAAAAGACTGTAGCTCTGATTAGAGCCATGAACTATTGCCTATAAGCCTGTATGCTGCGGAACTGTAAGCTTTACCTGTGTGCACAACTGTGTGACAAGACAGCCTGTCATGTTTTCTGTTTGTTTTTGTCAGTTTGCTGAATAAAGCCATTTTTATTTTTACTGGACTGTCTCTGAGCCGACTGTTCACCCCTCTGATCCCCTACAAATTGGTGGAGGGTGCATCGGGCAGTTTGAGGGGTCCAGTCCAATCCCATGTTCTGGGTTAAAGCTGCACAGACGGTGAAGTCTTCTGAACAAGCCATGGAGGATGTGGTTAAGCAGCTGGTACTGGCTAATACACAAGTGCAGGCCCGCCATCAGGAGGCCCAGGCCCGTCAGGAGCAGGCCCTGCTACAGACAGTTGATGTGCAACAGGAAACAAACCACTTACTGAGTGAGCAGATAGCAGGACTGCAAAAGGCGGTGACCCAGCAGGCTAAAATTAGGAAAGGTGATCCCGCTGTAAGGAGTGACCCCCGGAAGGCAGTGCAGCGGACCATGCAAAAGATGACGGCCTCAGACAACGTGGAAGCATACATAGCGATGTTTGACTTTGACTTGGCCCCAGAATCAGCGGGATTATAAGCTCCTGAAAGCAGAAATCCTAGCAAGGCTGGGAGTGACTGTCGTTTTAAGGGCGAACCGAGTCTGTGGCTGGTGCTTTGACAAGGCTTAGCCTGCCACCACCTGGCTAAAACCTGAGGAAAAGACACCCACTCAGATTGTGGAAAGAATCGCACTGGACCGTATCCTGCATGGACTACCCAGGGAGCTCCACCGATGAGTGTTTCAGTCCGAGCCTCAGTCCCTGGATGAGATGGTTGCTGCTGTTGAGCACTATAGTTGTGCAGAAAAGTTCCAGGAGAGTCCCTCTGTCACAAGAGATCTGGCCCATGTCAAAGAAGTGCGTTCCAGCACCAGGGTGGCTCCTGGTAATCGCATGGTGGCTGCTTGGGGGTATAATACAACTGCTAGGAGCACCCCAGGATCTAAGCTTCCAGGAAACCGACAGGGGGAATGCCGTAAGGTTTGCTGTTGGTCCTGCCATCACCTGGGTCATCTGGCGGCCCAGTGCCCAAGTCGGGAAGAACCAATGGATTGCAACATGGGTCACCGTTGCTCCATGTATGCCCATGCATTATGTGCTGCAACCAGCCTGAATCCACATGAGTGTGTGGTGCGGGTCAATGGACAGGAGGTGGTAGCGCTCCTTGACTCTGGGAGTGTCGTCGTCCTGCTCCGATCGGACGGGTTGCCAAGAAAGCTGGTACCAAGTGAACAGGTCGGGGTCATCTTTGTGCATGGAGATGTTAAAAACTATCCGGTGGCCTGTCTGACCCTCTGTACACCAGCAGGAATGGCTACACTAAAAGTTGGGGTGGTTCTGGGATTAACTCATTACTTACTAATCGGGTGAGACAATGTTTTGGGACTTGTATGAGCAAAAGCTCAAAGGTTCGGGGGTTTCCCCCACAAAGCAAGAGCCCACAGAGGTGGTAAATAATACTGTGTTGCAGGAGGTTGTTACTAAGGATCAGTACCAGGTTGCTGAACCTAAAGAAAGTGAGCCCGTTCCCCTGGAGGTGTTTGCAGGATTGGAAGCAGAAAGTACCTCCTCTGAGCCAGATATGTATGATCTCAGGGGCTCCCGGGAAGATTTCCTTAGTGCTCAGATGAGGGACCCCACTTTGATTCCCGCCAGGGAACAGGCCACAGTCTTAAACGGTAAACCACAGCCAGGGGCGGACTGACAACTCATGGGGCCCCCGGGCAATAGGAGATCAAGGGGCCCCCCCTGTGTCCCTGCCACACTGCCCACATTACATACATTGGTCTCTACCCCCTTTAGCTTCAGAGGCAGCAGCTGAGGATGTACACATGCTGCGACAGGAATTCCCTGTGATGGGGACAGAGAGGGATCCCTGTCCTGCCCTACATGTCAAAAAAACGCTCCAACACCCCATTTTTCGCAGTCCGATGGTACTGCTTCCAATTATCGAGGTTCCCTTTGATCGTATAGCCATGGACTTGGTGGGCCCCTTACCTAAGTCAGCTAGGGGACACCAATACATCTTAGTTGTCCTTGACTATGCCACCAGGTATCTGGAAGCGGTCCCTTTAAGAAATTGCTCATCCAGGGTCATCGCACGGGAGTTACATAGTTACATAGTAGGTGAGGTTGAAAAAAGACACACGTCCATTAAGTCCAACCTATGTGTGTGATTATATGTCAATATTACCTTGCATATCCCTGTACGTTGTGGTCGTTCAGGTGCTTATCTAATAGTTTCTTGAAAGTATTGATGCTCCCCGCTGAGACCACCGCCTTTGGAAGGGAATTCCACATCCTTGCCACTCTTACAGTAAAGAACCCTCTATGTAGTTTAAGGTTAAACCTCTCTTCCGCAAAAAAAGTTGTATTCCTATAGTGGGGTCACCAGTACGGTATTTGTAAATTGAAATCATATCCCCTCTCAAGCGTCTCTTCTCCAGAGAGAATAAGTTCAGCAATCGCAACCTTTCCTCATAACTAATATCCTCCAGACCCTTTATTAGCTTTGTTGCCCTTCTTTGTACTCGCTCCATTTCCAGTACATCCCCCTGAGAACTGGTGCCCAGAACCGGACAGCATACTCTAGGTGCGGCCGGACCAAAGTCTTGTAGAGCGCGAAAATTATCGTTGTATCTCTGGAAT
Source organism: Lithobates sylvaticus (assembly GCA_028564925.1). NCBI lineage: Eukaryota > Metazoa > Chordata > Amphibia > Anura > Ranidae > Lithobates > Lithobates sylvaticus. Next base: position 117,719,377 of record CM053034.1, on the reverse strand, counting down.
TCATTTCTTTTTTAATGCATGCCAATATTCTGTTTGTTTTGTTAGCAGCAGCATGGCATTGCATGGCATTGCTGAACCTATCATCTACTAGGGCCCCAGATCCATTTCCATCCTAGGTTCCCCCAGAGGTTCTCCCCCCTGTATATAGATTGCATTCATATTTTTGCCCCTCAAATTCATTATTTTACATTTTTCTACAATGAACCTCATTTGCCATGTAGTTGCCCACCCCATTAATTTGTTCAGATCTTTTTGCAAGGTATCCACCTCCTGCAGAGAAGTTATTGCCCTTAGTATTGTCCGCAAATACAGAGATTGAACTGTTTACCCCATCCTTCAGGTCGTTAATGAACAAATGAAACAGGATTGGGGCCCCCACTACCCACCCCTGGCCATTCTGAGTACTCCCCATTTATCACCACCCTCTGAACTCGCCCTTGAAGCCAGTTTTCAATCCATGTATTCGCCCTATGGTCCATGCCAACGGACCTTATTTTGTACAGTAAGCGTTTATGAGGGACTGTCAATTGCTTTTGCAAAATCCAGATACACCACGTCTACGGCCCTTCCCTTATCTAGATGGCAACTCACCTCCTCATAGAAGGTTAATAAATTGGTTTGGCAAGAACGATTCTTCATGAATCCATGCTGATTACTGCTAATGATACCGTTCTCATTACTAAAATCTTGTTTATAGTTCCTTATCATCCCCTCCAAGAGTTTACATACTATTGATGTTAGGCTAACTGGTCTGTAATTCCCAGGGATGTATTTTGGGCCCTTTTTTAAATATTGGTGCTACATTTGCTTTTCTCCAATCAGCTGGTACCATTCCAGTCAGTAAAAATTAGGAACAATGGTCTGGCAATTACTTGACTGAGTTCCCTATGTACTCTCGGGTGCAAGCCATCTAGTCCTGGTTATTTATTAATGTTAAGTTTTCCAAGTCTAATTTTAATTCTGTCCTCTGTTAACCATGGAGGTGCTTCCTGTGATGTGTCATGAGGATAAACACTGCAGTTTTGGTTACTGAAGCCTCCTGATTCCCTTGTGAAGACTGAGGAGAAGAATAAATTCAATACTTTCGCTATCTCCCTATCCTTTGTAACCAGATGTCCTTCCTCATTCTTTATGGGGCCAATATGGTCTGTCCTCCCTTTTTTACTGTTTACATACTTACCCACTTTCAGACTGGACCATTTTGCTGGCTTAAGACCAGACCACTTTTTGCGATTCGGCACTGTGTCGCTTTAACTGACAATTGCCCGGTCGTGCGACGTGGCTCCCAAACAAAATTGACGTCCTTTTTTTCCCACAAATAGAGCTTTCTTTTGGTGGTATTTGATCGCCCCTGCGGCTTTTATTTTTTGCACTATAAACAAAAAAGTGAGACAATTTAAAAAAAAAAAAACGCATTATCTTTTACTTTTTGCTATAATAAATATCCCCCAAAATATATAAAAAATATTTTTTTTCCTCAGTTTAGGCTGATACGTATTCTTCTACATATTTTTGGTAAAAAAGAATCACAATAAGCGATTATTGATTGGTTTGCGCAGAAGTTAAAGCGTTTACAAAATAGGGGATAGTTTTATAGCATTTTTATTAATCATTTTTTTTTTACTAGTAATGGCAGCGATCAGCGATTTTTATTGTGACTGCGACATTATGGCGGACACATCTGACATTTTTGACATATTTTTGGGACCATTGTCATTTATACAGCAATCAGTGCTATTTAAATGCACTGATTCCTATGTAAATGACACTGGCAGTGAAGTGGTTAACCACTAGGTGGCAGTGTAGGGGTTACATGTTCCTAGAGGCATGTTTCTAACTGTGGGGGGGGCGTGGCTGTGAGCTAGTGAATGCTGATCTCTGGTCCAATCACAGGGAGCAGAGATCGGTGTCAATAGTTGCTAGGCAGAATGGGGAAATGCTGTTTATTTCCGCATCTCCCTGTTCAGCCTTCCCTTGAGACGATCGCGGGTATCCCCGTGGCGATCAAGTCCGCGGGACCCGCGACCGGCCTCACGGGGTCCGGACTGGCGCGAGCGCGCGCCGCCTTAAAGGGGACGTACCTGTATGCCCTTATGCCTGTCCATGCCATTCTGTCGACGTACATCATCGTGCACCGGTCAGGAAGCAGTTAAAGAATTTCTTGGGATTTTTTTTGCTTTCCTCCGCTATGTGTATTTCATGTTCTATCTTAGCCGTCCTTATTGCACCCTTACATTTCTTGTTGCATTCTTTATAAAGTCTGAATGCTGAGGATGATCCCTCAACCTAGTATTTTTTTAAAGCCTTCTCCTTTGCTTTGATATGCATTTTTACATTGGCGTTACGCCGTCCAGGACTTTTGTTTGCTCTTTTAAATTTATTACCCAATGGGATGCATTGGCTAATGCCCTTATTTAATATGCTCAAACCCATATCTCCTCCGTGTTCTTTGTTCCTAAGATTTTATCCCAATTTATGCCTTCTAGCAAGGTTTCGTAGTTTAGGGATGTTGGCTCTTTTGAAATTCAGTGTCTTTGTATTCCCTTTTATGTTTCCTATTTGTGTGATTTATACTGAAGCCAATTGACTTGTGATCGCTGTTATCCACATCCGTAATCAGGTCTGTATTCTTGGTAATCAGTAGATCCAGTAACGCTTTATTTCTAGTTGGTGCGTCTACCATCTGACCCATAAAATTGTCCTGCACGACATTTCGGAACTAGCGAGCCTTAGATGAATAAGTGGTTCCCTCCGCCGAGTCTATGTCTGGATAATTAAAATCCTCCATTATGAAAACACTTCCCATTCTTGCTGCTAATCCAATTTGTGATGGGAGATATGTCTCCCCTTCCTCCCTTCCCCTCCCTCCCTTTTCCCCTTAGCTTCATCCCTTTGGAGCTCTACCCATAAGGATTCCACCTCTTTCCTAGCTCCCTTAGTGATGTCATCTCCATTTACTTTACCTTATTCTTGATATATAGGAATACCCCTCCCCCTTTTTTACCCTCTCTATCCTTGCAATAAAGGGTGTACCCTTGAATGGTTGCCAGCCAATCATTATAGCTGTTGAACCAGGTCTCTGAAATTCCCACAAAATTCAAATCCTCCTCGTACAACAGTATCTCTAGTTCACCTATCTTGTCGACAGGCTCCTGGCATTGGTGAACATGCCATGTAGTTTAGACCGGTCGCATGTTATCCTCTTATTGAGTGTTCCAAGATTGCAACTAGGACTTGCTACTATACTTACCTTGGGTTTATGTGCTTTGGTCAACCTATCACTAATGCCCCAATACTACCCTCTGGAATATGTTCCACGCTGACTAGCTCTACTTATGGACCCCCCATCGCCTAGTTTAAAAACCCCTCTAAATTTTGGCCATCTTCATTAACAGCTGATCTGCACCCTCCCTATTTAGGTGCAGTCCATCCCTTCTATAGTACTGGTTATTGACTGAGAAGTCCCAGTCCTCCAAGAACCCAAACCCCTCCTTATTACACCAGCTCTTCAGCCACTTGTTTACTTCCCTAATCTCCCTTTTCTGGTGTGGCTCGATGTACCGATAGTATTCCTGAGAATACTACCTTGGAGCTCCCAAGTCCCTAAAATCATTCTTTAGGACACTGCATCAGCCTCTGACTTTGTCATTGGTGCCAACGTGCACCATGACAGCCAGGTCTTTCCCAGCCTCTCCCAGTAATCTGTCCACAAGATCCGTGATGTGCAGAACCTGAGCACCCGGTAGACAACATACAGTTTGGTGCTTCAGATCTTTGTTACAGATTGGCCTCTCTGTCCTTCTATGAATTGCATCCCCTACCACCAAATGTCTTTCTTTTCCCCTCGCCCCCCCCCCCCTACTCTCACTGGAGGAGTTCTTCCCCTGGCAGCTAGGAGAGTCCCTCAGCTCCAGCAGTGCTGGTTCCTGACTGGTTTCACCAATGTCACTCAATGGAGCATACTTATTGGGATGCTCCAGCCCTGGATCGGCCTCCCTGGCACTTCCCCCCCCCTACCCTTCCTGACTGTCACCCATCTACTCTTTCCTAGTGCCTTCACCTCATTGTCTCCACCCCCTCTGTGCTGGCCCTGCCAGTTGTTTCAGATGTTCATGAGAACAGGGCTCCCATCCGAGATCTTGACAGACCAAGGTACCCCGTTCATATCAAATGTGATGAAGAAACTCTGTAAACTGATTAAGATTAAACACTTGCAGACTTCAGTGTATCACCCACAAACTGATGAGTTAGTGGAGCGGTTCAACAAAACCTCAAAGGGAATGCTAAAGAAAGCAGTTGAGAAGGATGGTCGAGATTGGGATTGCTTGTTGCCTCCCTTGTTGTTTGCCATAAGCGAGGTACCCCAGGCCTCCACAGGATTCTCCCCCTTTGAGTTGGTTTATGGGAGACACCCCTATGTACTACTGGACATAATGAAAGAGAGGTGGGAACAAGAAGCTTCCCCGTATCGGAGTGTGGTAGAACACATCTCTCAAATGCAGGAATAACAAAAGTTATGCCCATAGTACGAGAACATTTGATGGCTGTGCAAAACACCCAGAGTCATGTATACAACCAATCTGCTATGGTTAGAGAGTTTAAACCTGGGGATCGGGTGCTGGTGTTAATGCCTACCATGGAGAGTAAGTTTCTCGCCAAGTGGCAAGGACCCTTTGAGATAGTTGAGAGGGTGGGCAAGGTCAACTATAAAGTCTATCAGCCCACCAAACATAAGCCCTACCAGATTTACCACGTCAACTTGATCAAACCATGGAAAGATAGACAGGTTTTGACAGTCAGTCTGAAGGTCCCAGAAGATCCTGACATTTAGATTAAGAAGGTAGGGATTGCAGAGGCTCTCTCCCCTTCTCAAAAACAGGAGTCCTACGAGTTTTTGCAGAGGAATCAAGAATTTTTTTTCAAACCTGCCGGGCCTAACCTCGGTAATTGAACATAATGTCATTACAGACCCTGGCGTTCGAGTAAACCTCAAACCCTACCGCATACCCGAAGCTCGCCGGAATATTGTCTCGGCCGAGCTTAAGAGTATGTTGGACCTTGGGATCATTGAGGAGTCTTCGAGTAGCTGGTCCAGCCCTATAGTCCTTATACCAAAGCCAAATGGAACCTGGCGGTTCTGCAATGACTTTCGCAAGTTAAATGAAGTCTCCAAGCCAGGCGCGTATCCCATGCCCCGGGTGGATGAGTTAATTGAGAGATTAGGTCCGACACGGTACATCACCACTCTTGACTTGACCAAGGGATACTGGCAGATCCCACTTTCCCCAGAGGCTAAAGATAAAACTGCATTTGCCACACCAGAGGGGTTAGGCCAGGGGTGCCCAACCAGTGGCCCGGGGGCCACATGTGGCCCGCGGAGCCCTCTGATGTGGCCCGCGACCTCCTGCTCTGGGATAGAATAGAAAGAATACTGTTATTTAAGGTCAGTTTATTACTAAAATCACAGTGTATATATGGGCATATCTTTTCTGCAGTGGTTACTGGGCTGCTTCAAACTGATCCGCAGGTGCACTGAGCCATAGACTTCTATTATTACCTGCGAGTTTGGTGAGCTTTCCGAAAGTGCACCAAATCTGCAGAATATAATAGAAGTCTATTGCAAACTGCAGGAAAGCCAAAATGTACACTGCGTTGCACACATGTAAACCGCAGCGCATCAGTGTGAAAGCAGCCTTGAACCCCTTTCACATGATCAGTCTGACAGTCCGACCAATTGGACTCTCCATTCACCTCTAAGTAGTGGCAGACATAAACCGACTTGTGTTCTACCTTCAATACGCTCAGCTAAAAAGTATCGAGGGCTGCGTCCGTGTCCACTCTGCAAATGCAGAGTGGACACGGACATGCCATCCACCCGCTCCACTCATTGTGGCCCGCGACCATTTACCAAGTCGCTTAAGTGGCCCTCGCTCTTCAAAAGGTTGGGCAACCCTGGGTAAGGCAATATGCCCGAATGCTGTTGAGTTACATGCGGCGCCAGCCACTTTCCAGTAAACTCTACTCTCAGATGTTTTAAATTATTAATTAAATTAAACTCTCACATGTTTTAAATTATTCCATAAAATGGTAAATAAATTATCTCAAGGTTTCTTTTTAAAAATTGTCATAAATCATTATTTACACTCCACTGAGGCACATGTAAAGTCCCACTACACGTCTTTTCAAAAAAATAAAATAAAAATTATATATATATATATATATATATATATATATATATATATATATATAATGTAGAGATTATACAGATAAAAAATATAGCTATATATATCTATATAAATCAGAAAATCATTGCAAAAGCCAAGATGTGAGTGACCTCAAGTTTACTAGAGTCATATGTGAACCTGACAAGCGTGAGTTACCCAATGGGATTCAATTTGCATACCAGAGCTTTGGTTGGGATACAGGATGGGACACTGGCCAACTAACCTTTTAACCTACAGGTTCCTCTGGCTCTTGTTTGGATTGACACTTAAATTGTTTAGTCAGGCTACACACTTGCCTTATAACTGCTTCTCCTAGCATTCTCTGTAGGGCATGGTCACAAAGACCCCCCTCTTATAGTTTAGCATGGTTACACTTTGTGTTTTTTGGAGCCAGCAACTCCCTGGGGATAGGCTAGAAAACCCTTTGAAGTCCTTTGTGGAAGTCTCCTAATCTACAGGGAGGGATTAATGCTCTGCCAGGAGCACATGACACTTTTGTAATTAATGAGAATCATAAAATTCTCTTTTTCTATTAGATACCCATTAATAAACCTGCTCTGGTTGTCATTTCAGACAAAACCATGCATATCCTTTTATATTCATACATGAAAGGGGATCTCTATCTAACATCCTCACTGGCCTAATTGCGTTTGCATTTAGCAGTGATGTTAAAACCTTCTTTAGTCCCAAATTCTTGATCTTTCTCAGAAGTGAATAAGCTAATTAACCAGTGGGTAAGCAAATCATATTAACCTTTCACTTTCCCCAAAAATCATAGAAGAATGTTTAGCAGCGCAATAAAAAAGATGCATAAAAATAAAAAGGGAATATTAACCCTTTGTCCCCTACCAATAAGGTGTACTAAAGCAAGGAAGAAAAATAAAGTTAGTGGAATCCCTTTAACCGGTTCCCGACTGGCTAATGTAGATATACTGCTGCAGAATGGCTCTCCTGGACGAAATCCTGTATATATATATATATATATATATATATGGATTTGCCAAGGAAAGCCACCAGAGGGCGCGCAAGCACCTTCGAGGGCGCGCAAGCACCGCCGGGGGCAGGCACGCACGCCCACTACACAGCGGGGGACCCAATGCACATGGCTGGCGTGCGCAATCGCCGCCGGCCGTGCGCAATTGCGTGTATGAGCGCCAGCACAGGGATTTGTGTGTGTGTAGACACGCAAATCCCTGTGCTGTCAGAGGAGAGGAGACAGATGTAGGAACATCGATCTGTTATCTCTACTAGTTAGTCCCATCCCCACACAGCTAAAACACAGTGAGGGTGCAGTTAACCCCTTGATCACCTCCTAGTGTTAACCCCTTCCCTGCCAGTGACATTCATACAATAATCAGTGCATATTTATAGCACTGAGCGCTCTATAGATGTCAATGGTCCCAAAAATGTGTCAAAAGTGTCCGATCTGTCTGCCGTAATGTCGCAATACCGCTAAAAATAGAAGCTCACCGCCATTACTAGTAAAAAAAAAAATTATAAAAATTATATAAATCTTTCCCATAGTTTGTAGATGCTATAACTTTTTCACAAACCAACCAATATACGCTTATTGTGTATTTTTTTTTTCCAAAAATATGTAGAAGAATACATATTGGCCTAAACGGATGAAATTTGTTTTTGTTTTTTTTTATTTGGGGTATATCTATTATAGCAAAAAGTAAAAAATTTTGTTTTCGTTGTCGCTTTTTTTTTTTATAGCGCAAAAAAATAAAAACCACAGAGGTGATCAAATACCACCAGAAGAAAGCTCTATTTGTGGGAAAAAAAGGATGCACATTTAGTTTGGGTACAGCATTGCATGACCGCGCAATTGTCAGTTAAAGCGACGCAGTGCCAAATTGTAAAAAGTGCTCTGGTCAGGAAGGGGGTAAAATCTTCTGGGGCTGAAGTGGTTAAAAAGAAAACTATAGCATAACCTCAGCAAGTACACATTTATTGTAATATTTACCTAAAAGTATTTATTTTTTGTTACTTTCATATTTTTACTTGCTTGTTGTTTTGACTTTTTATTTATACTTTAATACAGAAAATGCATTACACAGATTTGTAAATACTCACTGCAATTATTATTATTATTACTGGTATTATTATATGTGTTAAATAAGAAAAGCTAATTTTAGATTCCTAAACCACTGATAACATTTTCTGAATGAATGCAAAGTGTTTTCTGATTCGATGAGGTGAAGAGACGGAGTGGTGACGTCACACTCTCCATTTTATCCAACACTTTGCATTCATTCAGTTAGCCCTCGTTCACATTGGAATGACTTGTCATGCGATTTGACAGGTCAAATCGCATGACAAGTCATATTCTATTGCCGGCAATCACAAGGTTCAAATCAGTGCCACGCGAACTTTGTGGTGCTGCATGATTTGAAAAAGTAGTACATGCACTACTCTTGGCGATTTCAGGTGCAACCTGAATAGGCATCTGCACATGAAGCTGCACAGATGTCTTCAAAGTCGCACCAGAAGTCACACTGAGATGCGGCTTTGAAATCGTGCGATTTCAGATGAAGTTGCACAATTTTAAAGCTGCAGTCAATGTGAACAGGGGCTAAATGCAAAGTATTCTCTGAAAGGCATCCATGCATCCTATATTCCCAATGCATCAGGCTGGTCATTCAGCAAGGGACCCAGAACAGTGGCGAAAAGTGCCCAAAACTTTGGGGGGTGGCACAAACTAACACCACCACCCCTCGCGGGAGATGGATGGTGGCGACCCCCCCCCCCACGCGCAGGAAACGGATGGTGACGATCACCCACCATGACCCCCTCCCTCCACTGTGAATGTGCCATGAAAATAATGTCTTACCTTATGGAGGCCGGCGGGAGGGAAGAGCTGGGGTCGCTCTGACCGATTCTTTGGTGAGCACACAGAGAGATATTCTCCTTCTGGCAGCACAGGCACAGGAACAGGAAGTTTGTCCTGAGACACGATTGGCCAGGGAGTCCTAAGACTCCCTGACCAATAGGGGCTTCCCGATTGGCTGGGTGGAGAATGAGGAAGACAATAGCAAATATTCACTATTGTCACACAAGTGGGTGTGCTCGGGGCGCACATCTATTTTTGAAGCCTATTAGAGCCTCAGGCTCTAATCACGTGCGTCAAAAAAAAAAAAATTGAAATCCATGCGTGCGGCACCCTGCATGTAGATTAGTGGGCCAGACGTATTGATGGGGGGGCTGTGCCTCTTATGGAGCAGCTGCCACTGACCCAGAATCAAGTGGAGATGACTGGAGTAGCCCTGTCTTCTTCAGTGATTTTCTGCTTCTGTGGAAACCGGCTAGGTATGTCATATGAATAGTTACATTGGTGACTTTTTGGAAATTTGAGAATAACATTTGTCACCAGCAGTATTTAATCAAGATTTCCTGGCCTGCTCAAAATATACAAAGTGCTGTATTTAAAATAAGAGAAAGTACATGCAATCATGTGCGCTCGATCAGCTGAATAAATAGAGAGTGGGTAATTAGAACTCTCTTTCACATCGAGTTTATGTGGAGGGGTAAATTTGTGGCACAAGCACAGTTGAAGTGTTTTTAGATAAGGTGACTGTGGATGGCTGCCAGCTTGTAACAGGCTAAAAGTAACTCTGTGGAAGGCAAATACAGAAGGAGAGCAGCACCATCTAAGTGCAGCATTTTATTACATAAAAGACAATTGGTAACACACAAGATGTATGAGATGTCAGCGCATGTGGGATTAATAATGTGGTTCATCCGCTCGTGGGAAAGACAATCGTCTCACTGGTGAAGAGACAGCTGATGGGTCCAGGGACGCTGGTGATTCCCAGCGCTTCCAGGACTCAGGACAGTTTACAGACAGCGGTGTACACCACTTCCGGTTGGAGAGAGAGCGGGCAGGAGTGCACGTTCGGAGCATGCGTGCTCCTTCATCATTCCTCATTCTAATAGCCGCACTCCTACCCGCTTTCTCTCCAACCGGAATCGATGTACACCACTGTCTGTGAGCCGTCCTGAGTGTCTGGAAGCGCTGGAAACCACCGGCGTCCCTGGACCCATCAGCTGCCTATTCACCAGTGAGAAGATCGTCTTTCCCATAAGCGGATGAACCACATTATTAATCCCACATGCGCTGACATATCATAAATCTTGTGAGTTACCAATTGTCTTTTATGGAATAAAATGTCTTAATAATGCTGCACTTAGATGGCGCTGCTCTCCTTCTGTCTTTGTAAATAAAATAAGAAACCCCCTAAATATATACTTTACTATAAAAAGTTTGTCCATTGCTTACTTTTCCATGATTTTCTGATCTTTCAAATTAAGTTATTACTCTATTTTACAGAATCCACATAACCAAGACCGTTATTTCCTGTCCACTTATGTTGCCATGTGCTCCCTGTTATGAAGGCTTCTGAGAACTAATGTACTGGAGGATTCCCATCAATAAAACAACATGATTACTCTTTAAGCCCATGGAAAATTTAATAAACAAACTATATAACTTTTGTAACTTATAGAAAAAACACAAGCATACAGTGGCGGCTGGTCCATAAGGGGCGCAGGGGCGCCACCCCCCTCAAAGTTTCCATATTGTGGGGTGCAAGTTGAAGATTGAGAGCCAAAAAAACATCCACATGGGCAGACTTTGGAAATTGCTGAAAGGTAATTACTGCAGAACAGAAAAGTGTCTTCAACATCTCGGTCAGCTGGTAGTATACCACACAGAAGCAGACTTACAATTTAAACCAGTCCTTTGCACTGTTCGGGGCGGGTGTCTATAAGGTCCTTACATTTTTTTAAAGCATGTGATTTGAGGCTGAGGCTAGGGTTGCCACCTTTTCATCAAGTCAAACCCAAACACTTTAACCACTTCAGCCCCGGAAGAATTTACCCCTTCCTTCCTTTTTTGCGGTACGGCACTGCGTCGCTTCAACTGACAATTGCGCGGTCCTGCGACGTTGTACCCAAACAAAATTGATGTCCTTTTTTCCCCACAAATAGAGTTTTCTTTGGGGGGTATTTGATCACCTCTGCGTTTTTTATTTTTTGCGCTATAAACAAAAGCACCACAGCCCCCTTATATCAGATATGACACCAGAGCCCCCCCTTACATCAGATATGACACCAGAGCCCCCCTTTCCCCCTGTACTCACTGGTCACTAACTGCAAAGAAGTTCTTAATTTCTCTTTCCAGGCTCCACACACTCCATGTTCATTCCTCAGCAGTGCTGCTGAGACTTTTCAGTCAGTGCCGCTCTCTATTGCCACCTGCAAGCTGGAGGGAGGAGGACACCTAATCCTCTCTACAGCTATGAGCCATGATTCTATCTGAATAATATGTCCTGTTGAATCCCGCACAGGTGGCAACTCTAGCTGAGGCTCTAATTGGCTTGTTTCAGGTTGTCTTCGGAGCACAGAGCACTGTGCCCCAAACACTCCCACTTTCCGGCTTCTCGTCCCGTGAAAGGCAAGGCATCCTCTGATGAGTGCGGACCTGGAGGGGGTTTGTTTCTATCCCCCCCCCCCCCCAAAGTGTTTTAGCACTAGCCGCCACTGCAAGCATATACAGTTGTGCTCATAAGTTTGCATACCCTGATAGAATTTATGATTCTTTGGCCATTTTTCAGAGAATATGAATGATAACACAAAAACATTTCTTTCACTCATGGTTAGTGTTTGGCTGAAACCATTTATTATGAATTAACTGTGTACTCTTTTTTTTTTCATAATGGCAACAGAAACTACCCAAATGACGCTGATCAAAAGTTTACATACTGTACCCTGGTGATTTTGGCCTGATAACATGCACACAAGTTCACACAAAGGGGTTTGAATGGCTATTAAAGGTAACCATCCTCACCTGTGATCTGTTTGCTTGTAATTAGTGTGTGTGTATAAAAGGTCAATGAGTTTCTGGACTCCTGACAGACCCTTGCATTTTTCATCCAGTGCTGCACTGACATTTTTGGATTTTGAGTCATGGGGAAAGCAAAAGAAATGTCAAAGGATCTGCAGGAAAAGGTAGTTGAACTGTATAAAAAAGGAAAGGGATATAAAAAGATATCCAAGGAATTGAGAATGACAATCAACAGTGTTCAAACTCTAATGAAGAAGTGGAAAATGTCAGAAACCATGAATCAGACTGAGACAGAAGTACAGTTAAATCACACTTGTTTAATAATAATAATAAAAAAAGGTAAACAGAGTAAACGTAGTCAAAACATAGCCAGAGTTCAGGGACCGGAATGGATAGTCAGACAAGCCAAAAGGTCAGGGAGCCAGAGATGAGTATAGTAGAACAGCAAGCAGGATCTGGAGCCAGAAGAAATGCCAGCCAAGCAAGTCTTTAATAGAAACACAGGAGAGCGTCTCTAGAGACGTGACCAAGGCAAAGGCAGAGATCATCTGGACTGGATGGCTTAAGGCCCCTTTCACACATGCGGTCCGTATGTCCATTTTTCATCCATCTGTTTTTGGATGAAAAACGGACATGCATGCATGTCTATGGGATAGCGGGTGTCAGCGGATGATCATCCGCTGACACCCGCTATCATCCGCCTCCGCTATTGTCCGATTCTGCAGACGGAGGAAAACCCTATTTTTCCATCCGTCTGCAGAGCGGATCGGATGAACACGGACAGACGGTCCGTGTTCATCCGATCCCCCATAGAGGAGAGCGGAGAACTGACAGGGCGGTCCCTGCACAGTGTGCAGGGACCGCACTGTCATCAGCCGGCTCAGCAGGCGATCCCCGCTGAGCAGCGGATCTTCACGGGGTGGATCAATACGGATCCGTCCGTGTGAAAGGGGCCTAAGTAGGCAGGACTGACAAGCAGGATATCAACAGGTGAGTCACTGTGGAGAGATAGTAGCTGGCAATTAGCTGACAGCTGAGGGGCCAGCTTTGAGAAGGAAGGTTTGAGCCTAGCCCTGACAGAAAATTAGGGGTTGTGTTGAAACCAAACCACGGTCAGGTAGACCAACTAAAATTTCAGCCACAACTGCCAGGAAAATTGTTCGGGATGCAAAGAAAAACCCACAAATAACTTCAGGTGAAATACAGGACTCTCTGAAAACATGTCCTGTGGCTGTTTTAAGATGCACAATAGGGAGGCACTTAAAGAAAGATGGGCTGCATGGTCAAGTCGCCAGAAGAAAGCCATTACTATGCAAGTGCCACAAAGTATCCGCTTACAATATGCAAAACAGCACAGAAACAAGCCTCAAACCTTATGGCACAGTCATTTGGAGTGATGAGACCAAAATTTAGCTTTTTGGCCACAACCATAAACGCTACATATGGAGAGGAGTCAACAAGGCCAATGGAGAAAGGTATGGAGGTGGATCGCTGATGTTTTGGGTACAAAGGTACAGGAAATTTGGTCAAAATTGTTAGCAAAATGAATGCAGTATGTTATCAAAAAATACTGGAGGAACATTTGCATTCATCAGCCATGAAGCTGGGCATGGGACAAACTTGGACATTCTAACAAGACAGTGATCCAAAACAAAAGGCTAAATCGACCTGTCATTGGCTACATCAGAATAAAATTAAGATTCTGGAGTGGCCATCTCAGTCTCCTGACCTCAATATCATTGAACCACTCTGGGGAGATTTCAAACGTGCAGTTTCTGTTGCCATTAAGATTTAAAAAAAGTAAACACAGTTGATTGATAAACAAAGGCTTCAGCCAAACACTAACCATGAGTGAAAGAAAAGTTTTTGTGTTATCATTCATATTCTCTGAAAAATGGCCAAGAAATCATAAATTCTGCCAGGGTATGTAAACCTATGAGCACAACTGTAAATTAAAGTTAATATATGCATGAATTATGCAATTTTTTTCCCCAAAGTCTACCATTCTGCACTGGGGTTTTTCCTAGAATCCACATCAGCACTGATAGACTTTTAATTTATTGGTTGATTCACTCTGTTGGTTATTTTTGTACATGTACATTGTACATGTGAGCTCACATACTTCCTGTTTCTCTGTATATAATTTCATTTATTAATTTTATTGAACACATACGGATCTGAGAAAGGGCAACGATACCCAAAACCATTATTCTGATCTGTTCCCTGTGTGCTGACTGTTTTGCGTGGTAAATGCATTAACAGAGAAGTATAGCCAAAGCTCTCTTCCTGGGGATCACAGGAGTGCAATTCGTTCTGCATTCCTGTGACCCATTTTCAGATGACAACGGGCCAAAGCCCACTGTCAGCTGACATCACAGAGCTGGTCCAGGCTCTGAAAAGATCCCAAACATATAATAGGGATCCACTGAGATGCCTGGACTGGCAGCTGGCTCAGCCTCTCAGCGAGCTGCTAGGAGACTAAGCCAGCTGCTCCCTCCCTCTCCACAGCCCAGCGCTCCAGTGAGTGCTGAAGGGGCAGAGCAGGGAGCTGATAACTGACAGTCGCCAGCTCTCTGCTCACGGAACACTGACAGCTGATTGCTCAGTTCTCAGTGTTAGAGTCAGCAGGGGACAGATGCAGCATTGCATTTATGCTGCATACACCTAAGTGCGTATATACTGTATTTTTTTATTTTATTTAAATCCATACTTCTCTTTTAAGAAAAATACAACTAACCAGGCACCACATGTAATTCCAATATCTATATCTGTCTTTCTCAACCAGAAGTTTGTGAAACCTTAAAGTTTTTTCAGGGGTTGCTAGGGGTTCCATGATAGGTAACTACTGCCACCAATGTTTTTTGTTCTATGCTTTCTTTTCAGAGTAGACTGAAACTCTAAACTGCATACATTCCAATAAAAACTGGAAAATTGAGGGCTGTTTTAAAAGTACTACAACTGTGCAAAGGTATTATGGCATATAAAGAAACAATGATAATCTATTTTAAAATACAGTCTTGATAAGTGTCATGGTATGGTGACAGTGTATTTACATCCAGCAATGCAGAATAGGAACAAATACTAAAATACTATGCAACATGAAAAAGTTTCCTTGGGTTCATAAGACTGAATATAATCTACATGTGCCATTTTTCAACCTAACTACCTAATTAACTTTGTAACACACTCATAGACATGAGCTGACTGTCTTTCAATCTAACGACAAAACAGCCAAACCAGTTGATAATCTCATTTTATTGGGGATGCCAGGAAACCTTCTGACTGACTTGTCTGAGGAAAACGTTATTCAATCTAAACCTTGCTGTAGTGACTATTTTTCTAAATGCCATGGATGCTTTTGTATCCAAAGCATATGACAGATATGGATTTAATAGCAGTTTATCAGTCCTAAGATGTGGTGGCTACATTGGTTTTCTTTTTTTCAGGGTTTTTTAAAATGTATTTTCACCTGTTGATCCTGCCAGTAAAACACTTTGAGGGGCATTTATTAAGACTAATGTAGCCAGAATCTAGAGCAGCTGTGCGCAACAACCAGTCAGCTTCTGGCTTTCATTTTGAAAGCTTAACTTAATAAGCTAACGCTAGAAGTTGATTGGTCACTATGCACCATGGCTCCAGTTTAGTAAATTCCCCCATTTTTGTCCTAGGGTGACATTGCTCTGTATCTATGAGAAGCAGCATTGTCACATTAGGCAGTTCACTACTGATTTATACAGAACCCTTACTTCTCATCTCCAATACATTGGGGAGGTGTTCTGTCGTTTATAGAGGTGAACTGGGTAGCAATCTCCTGTGCTGCAAAGAAAGAGTGCACAAGAACTCACAAGCTTTCTGGCAGGGTCAGCAGGTATTTTTACTTCTTCTATCAAATAGATATGTAGCACTAACCCCTGAAGGAGCTTCTGGCTATTTTTGGGCTTACTGTTACCTTCTTGACCTCGTATGCATCTACGGGTTTCCTGAGGTAGATGGCCCAAAGAACTGTAGAGACCTGACACTGGATTCACTTTAGGGATTTTTATTAGCAAAAACGTCAGATGAAACACAGTCTCTCAACAGGGAATAGAGGGTATGGGTAGGAAGTTCAGGTACTCTTGGAACTGCTGACATTGAATGTCGCTCACTATGAAATCCAGAGAATAGCCATTTGCAACTGGATAGTACAGCTATCGGATAAATCCCCTTCTGGTGAATTTAGCAACCGACAGGTGATTCAGATAAAGCAAAGTCTCTGCCACAGACTTGATTGTAACTGAAGAATGGAAAGTCTCTGCCACAGACTTGGTTGTAACTGAAGAATGGAAAGTCTCTGCCACAGACTTGGTTGTAACTGAAGAATGGAAACTTAGAGAACTCTCACACGGTACCAGTATCTTGCAGTATGCGGCGATACCGTATGAGTGTGGATTCACTTGGTGTCCTTCCAACTTAGCTTCCAGGCCCTTGCTGAGCAGCCAGCCTTGTGTGTGGCCCTCTTACGAAGAGTCCTCCCCTGGTTGCGTTCTCAGTTGCTTGGCCTCTCCAAAACTGAGACGGCACCGAACCACCTTGGAACCCTCCTTCCAGTTACTGTGCCTCGGGCTAGCCAGCCCCGAGACTCAGAAACGGATGGATCCGCACCCCAGGCCATGAGGGCCCCTGAGGGCTGGTCAGGAGGACCAGGACCAGGCAGTCAGAAAGATCTTCTGGACTGGAACCCAGAATCAAGTGACCTCAGAACCTTAAGTACCCTCTCCCAGAATTCACAGCGAGATAACACACCCACTGATTGGTTCCGAGAAAGATTGGCACCCAAAGCGTCCAACTGGACTCCGTTCCCATGCTTGCCAGAGGTGACACTGACACCTATGGCCAAGCAGAACACAATACAGTCCAGCCAAACTGGTACTGAGACCATAATTTAGTACAATTAACCCTAAAACCCAACTATGGTTTTAGAAACATTAAATTTAACCCGGCGCTACAGATATATAAAAGAATATCAATAGTAAATTTAACAAACAGAAATGAGTGAAACAGGAAATATTATTTGTTAGGGTTTACATATACTATACTTTTATATAATGTCATTTTGATCAGAGACACAGAAATCCTTTGATCATCTGCAGCACTACCTGTCATAAACATGAAAATAATATTTAATAATAAATAAAAGAAGAAAAAATAAATAAATACAAATTATCAAAGAACAAAAGTGAGAAAACATACCGTACGTTGTACATAATGCATTTCTTACAAATCAGTTAGCAAAAGTATATTTAGCAGGCCCAGTCAGGCTGTGAGTTGTAAACCCAGTGTGAAGAACCCCCCAATTGACAAAAGCAAAATGTAGCAGGTTTTTACATAGATTCCCACCTGAACCAAAGGTTAATGTTCTAATTGTATACTTCAAAGGCAAGGTACCTTGTATCCTGGAATGTAAACTGACATCCACCAGTGCAGAAGGCTTGCTGCAAACAAAGACAAGAAACTAGACAGGAGAAGAAAAAGAAGTTCCCCTTTAGTAGCAGGATAAAGCAGTGTTTCATAATCAGGTCCAAAGACAGGCAATAGTTCAGTATCAGGTAAGTAGGCCAAGGTCAAGATGAGTTGTGCAGGGTCACTATGAGAAAACAGGCCAAGGTCAGTTACTGTAAGTCTGGTAATCAATCAGAATCAGCAGCTGAAAAAAAAAGTCAGTATTAATGAGGCACTGAGAAGTGGGGTTCATATAAATTACATGTCCCATCTCCAATGCAGTTTAGAAGCTTTAGTATTTGAAAACATGGTTCCATTAAAAAAATTTAATGTAGGATGGGTTGGCAACCATTTAAGGACCTGTGTGATTTGCTTTAAGGAGCATTCTGCTTGCATTTAATATCAGTTTAAAACTCTTCAAAGATCATTCAGAATCTTATCACGAGTGCATTTAACCTGCAGTTAACTTCCTTTTGACATTGTTATAAGCTGTCTCATTATGCTTCAAGCTGTTTTTGCATTCACATTGACTTGAGTAACTCTTGTCAGTGGCCCTTTAAAGGGTGAAAGCTGCACAGCTCAGGCACATCCAGATATATCCCAGCCTGTTTTCATGTCTCCTGCCACTCGATAGGACTTTGTGGTGAGGAGTAGAAGAAAACTCTACCCTCCACCCACCAGAGACCCAGAGCAGCACAGTGCAGAGATAAGAAAGTGCCAGTATCAATACATTGGTGGTGACCATATTGATGAATACCAGAAAAAACTCATGATGGAAATTGACTGCCTTCTAAATTCAGATTTTAGCCCAGCCATTGGCACCAGAGAGCCTCAGCGCTAACACTCACTTGGAAAGGGGAGCCTTTTCTCTCTCTGGCTTGACCATTCTCTTGGTCTCCATAGGACCCCTGGCCACCAGCTGCTATTCCAACCTTGCTACACTTGCTGCCTTGCAGAGTGAATGCTGAGGACCTTTGGAACATCTTTCTTCCCTTTAGAGAACAAATATTCCCCAAAGATAGAGTACTCAAACAGGAATCCACAGGTCCCAATGCAGACATGACACAGCTATTACCTCTCCACCGACTAGTGCTATAGTCATGGCTTTTTGAACCATATATAGCCCATATAGTTTTAGCACCCTCCTAGATAGGTGCTCGGATTAGTTAGATTTAGATTTAGATTTAGTGCTCGTTGTGTTCCGTGGAGCTATGTGTGTTTTTTTTTTACAAATCTTTTTTATTAATTTTCTTAAACAAAACATCATACACATTGAGCCAGGAATATGAATAAGAACAAGTTAAAAATCCAATATAGCAATTATTAATCTATAGGAGGAAAAAAAAAAAAAGGAAGGGCAAGCATTTATTCCTT
This sequence comes from Lithobates sylvaticus, assembly GCA_028564925.1. Lineage (NCBI taxonomy): Eukaryota > Metazoa > Chordata > Amphibia > Anura > Ranidae > Lithobates > Lithobates sylvaticus. The sequence continues at coordinate 117,700,453 of CM053034.1, read as the reverse complement.
CTCTCCCCAGTGGCTCCAAACCTATACTCATATGGAAACACTCATATTATGGATAGTGGCCCCCATGGGCATTCGATGCCGTAAACGATTTATACAGCCACTTAGCCCACACCTTATCAACACCTTACTAGGGCATCCCCTGTTCATATAGGTATCTGTACATAATGGAAGGTTATTGTTTATCAATTGTTTCCAATACGGGAGCGTAGGAGACCGAGGTTTCTTCCAATGCAACGCAATGGCCTTTCTTGCATAAAATAGTGTTGTATTAGCAAACGCTCACTCAGACACAGAGATGAATAATCTCTACCAAACCCAATAAACAAACGAACATTGAAACTGGTAAGGTAGCAGAAGTGATAGAATTCAATAAATCCACCACTTCCATCGAAAAAATAGCTATATATAGACAAGTCCAGAAGATATGTGTAAAGTCTCTCCACATCGCCAACATTCTGAAGAGCACAAAGGATTTATCTTTTTAAGTCTGTGTGGCGTAATATATGCTCTATGTATCAATTTATATTGGATCATACAATCTCTCAAAGATATCAAAGATCGCAAACGGAAATCCCACACACCTCTCCAATTCTCCATATCTAAATCTGGTATATCTTGGACCCACCTTGCTCTAAGAACCTCTAATGGCAAGATAGAAATTAATATAAGATAGGAGTACAATCTCGAAGTAGGCCTATCCAAAAACTCGGACCTGAGCACTTGTTCTCAAGTAGATTGTTTAATCGTTAAGCTGTCCTGTGGAAATTGTGTATGGAAAGTGTGATAAAGCTGAAGATATCTAAATAGATGGGAGTTTGGAACGTTAAAAGTCAAAGTAAGTGTAGAGAAAGTAGATAATTTCCGATCAGTAATCACCCGAAAGAGTATTTTTATATTATATTTAGTCCATGCAATAGGCTCTGATGTTTTGAAAAATTGGGGAAGAATAGGATTAAGCCATAAAGGGGCATTTGGAGAAAAAGCATCCTTAGGATAATGCTCACATCTAAGACCAGCCTTTCAGGCTCACATAGTAGTAAGCATTGAAGGAGTCAACCAATATGGTGCCCTACAGCCCCTAAATAAAAGAGCCTTAAGAGCATCCATACAGCCTACTACAACCGGGTAGAGGAGTTATATGTATCAGGATTTAGCCACCATGTGGCCGTAACCAGCTGAGTGGCCAAAAAATATTTATATAGATCCAGGAAAGATAGACCTCCCTGCTCACAAGGGCACATCAGAGTGGTTAATATATACCTGCGGTTGTTTGTTCCCCATAAGAACGAGGAAAAAAGTTGTTTTAATTTTGTAAAAAAGGACACAGGAAGCTACTGAATAGAGTGTCTAAATAAGTACAATTTTGGTATAATTGGAATTTTTAAAAGATTAATAAAGACAATGGTAGAGTCAAATTCAAGGAAATAAATTCTGAGGCTTGACGGGAAATTACAACTCCTATGTATTTGAAATTCTCCACCCACTGCAATGGGATATCATTCAAAGCCATACTGCGGGCCCCCATATCTATTGGAAATAGCATAGACTTGTTCCAATTTACCTTCAACCCTGTGATTATTGAAAAAGAGTCCAATATATTCAAAGCCCCTTGAAGAGAAGGTCCAGCATCATTTAAAAATAATAAAAGGTCATCTGCGTACAAGGCTACCCTCTCCTCCAAACACCCAATCCACAGTCCCTTAATATTAGGGGAGATGCGTAAAGCCTTCATCACAGGCTCCATAGCAAAGAGGGAATGAGAGAGAGGGTAACCCAGCCCTGCCGAGTTCCCCTAAACAATGAGAAGGCAGCTGATAATCCTCCCCTCATCTTCACTGCAGCTGTTGGGTTTCTATATAAAATGTCAAAATATTAAAATCTACATTCAAAAGGGCAATGGTTCTATATGAAGCACAGGGAGGTGGGTCTTTTGGGTACTTATGGATTAAAACTATATGGGCATGACTTGGGTAAGGCTCCTTCCTTCAGACAGTCAGAGTAAAGTGAACCAGCTGAGTGGCCAAAAAATATTGTGAAGCAAGTACAGTGGCTAGAAACTCTCCATGAGTCTTTTAAAATTCAATAGGAAGACCGTCCGCCCCCGGTGACTTCCCCATTGGAAAGGAACCGATGACTGAGAGGACCTCTTCCGAGGTTATTGGATGTACTAGCATCTCCCTCTCATTATCTGTTTACCAGGCCAGTGCAAATGAATCCAGCCGAACCACCAATTCTGTTGGCTAAAAATCTGGTTACAATGTCTGGTAAAATTGCCAAAAAGAATCTTAGGCTGTGTAGAGACCATATCCCCATAAGTGGTATGTATTTCCGATATCAGAATACTAGGTTGTTCATGTTTGGCCATCGTGGCCAGAAAGCTACCATTACGATCTCCCTATTCAAAAAACTTCTGTGTATTTTGTACCTCCTTGTACCCTCCACCACATGCAAATGTAGCGCACGTTTACTGTTGAGTAGAGTACTGAAATTTAACTCTGAAGGATCCACAGCATATTGACTTGTTTTTTCCTCCACTATAAGTTTCAGAGCATCACTCCTTATTTGGCGAGCCTTATTAACCGCTTTTATAGCTGATATATAATTTCCCCTTGTATAGACCTTAAAAGCATCCCATATTATTGCTGAAGTAGACGACCCTGCATTAAACTCCCAATGCTCCGTTAAAACAGACAGAATTTTTTTAGCCACATCTGGATGTGAAATCCGGTGAGTTCCCAATCTCCATTGTGCTTCCGCCAGAAAATGTTAGCATAAGTGGGGCAGGGTCAGCCCACTCAGCAAATACTTAACATCCACTATATCTGCTAATATTGCCAAGTTAACAAATGCTAAATCAATGCAAGAGGCGGTCTTATAAGAGGTTGAAAAACAGGAGTATGCTTTAATTGATGGATTTTTCCATCTCCAAGCTTCTACCAAATCTATTATCTTGGCCCAGTTAGTGAGTTCTCCCGAAAAATATTTGGGAGGGGTTGGTCTAGCCAAAGCAGGATCGAGTATAGCATTGAAACCTCCATTATCAATAGCTTAGCTGGACCATACAGAGAGATCTTTTCTATGAGGCTATATAAGAGTCCCCACAAAGGGGAGTGGTATATATACACTGACAACTATATATCTCTGACCAAACAGAAGAAAGACAACCAAATCATATTTACCCTGAGGGTCAGAAAATATATCCTCCACCGTACATGGCAATGATCTACTAATCAATATTGAAACCCCTCTAGAAAACATGGAATATGTAGCATGATATGCCTTCTGTACCCAAGGTGTCTTAAGGGCCAAAAGCTTACTGCCCGTTAGATGAGTTTCTTGAAGTAGGACTATATGTGGAGAATAACTTTTCAAATATCTAAATAACAGTGCTCTTTTAAACTTTGAATTAAGGCCATGAACATTCCATGACAGAATAGAAAAGACCCCTTGGTCACATGACATCATCTTAAGCCCCATACACACGCTCGGACAATCCGCGGACCAGGTCAGTCGGACTTTGTCCGACGTACTTTGTCCGATGTTGGCGTTGCGTACACACGGTCGGACAAAGTTGTCGGAATATCCGGTCCGGAAGAACGTCGTGACGTAAGTCGTCGTCCACGAGATTACAAAAGGGAAGTTCAGCACCACGTCAGGCACCCGTTGGGCTCCTTCTGCTGATCCCGTGTTTATCGAGAGTTAGTGGAAGTTTGGTGACTTAAGATTCGCGCTTCTCAGTTTTCTGACTCAGATCGTTACTGCTCTTCAGTTTGTGCTTGTCGTGCGTATCTGTTTATTAGTGCGTGTAGTCAGTTCGCATTTGTTGGTCATTGCGGCCTATATCTTGATATAGGACGCTTTGATTTGCACTGCTTATTGTCTGCTCGTTGCTGGTATTCACTTCGTTCTTTCAGGCCTTGCTGTTTATCGGTGCTTTCTGTTTGTCCGTTCTGACCAGCCGACCTTTTGTGACCTTCTGAGCGATGTTTCCCGTGCGTACTCGTCGCCGAGTTCGTGCTGTACGCGGAATTGGTGTCGGGCTTTTAGCTTTGACCCAAGACCCGTCCATGAACAGAGTGACGAGGAGTATGTGGACCAAGAATTGGTTGCTTCAGCGTGACCAGTTCTCGCACATGCCTTTGCTTCGTGAGATCCGGGAGAATAATCCTGATGATTTCAGGAACTTTCTCAGGATGACGGACCCCGATTTTCACCGTCTTTTGGCTTTGCTGACCCCCTTTATCAGCCGGCAGGATACCTGCATGAGACAAGCCATTACTCCGGAGCAGAGGCTTGTTGCCACGTTGAGGTACTTGGCGACAGGGAGAAGTCTTCAGGATTTGAAGTTCTCTTCAGGTATCTCTCCCCAGGCCCTGGGAATCATTATTCCAGAGACCTGTTCTGCCATCATTCAGGTCCTGCAGGAGGACTATATTAAGGTAACATTTATACTTTACTATTCCCTTCTATGTATGCTCTGTTTGCTAATGACTTGTATTTTTGACCTCCTTCCCTAATTACCATGATTGCAATATGTTCTAATATGCTGTGCCCCTTTTCTCCTTCATGCATTTTTCCCTTCACTTACCTCCCCAGCATGCTCTTCTGCCCCAATAGACACCTATGGCCTAGTCACTTAAGCAATGTCTTTTGTCTGCTGCATAGTATTGTTTGCCCCAAAACACCCCCTAAAATATGCACAAATGTTTGCTGTGTGGTTTACTTCATGTAGAGCCCCCTTTTTTTGTTCTTTTGGTGGGGGGGGGGGGCAAACTCATTAGGAACCCCCTCCCCCAACTGCTCTGTCAGATGGTACCAATCCTTTATCTGCTGGCTTTCCCAAGGTCCATACACACTATATACCTACCTCTTTATAGTGCGCATCTTTAGGGATGAATTCAGCAAAGCATGTAGTGCAAGGGACTGCCTCCATACATTCCATTTCCTATTTTTTTGTCTTCTTTCCCTCCTATTAGCTTGCTTGGTAATTTAATAATGTCACACTGTGCCTGCCTTTTTTGGGGGGGGGGGGGAAATGTTATTTGATCTTTCCTGTGGCCTGCCAATAGTGTTAAGTACAGAGGGTCTGGCCAAACTAGGCCACATTATTGAGCCATTTGCCAATCAATGAAGTGCAGAGGGTTACCTGTCCACCACCCCCCCCCCCCAAAACCATAGTTATTGCCAATGTCCCATCAGAAGTGGGGGGATTGATGGGGGGGTGAGTAATCTGTGAAGGGGAGCCTCTACTTTTCTGTGTAAATACTTTCCAGCCTCCAATTTTATACAATGCTCTTGTTCCAAGATGTTGATTGTCTAATCTGCTTGCAATGTTTAGGTGCAAAGTGACTCATTTTTTTTTCTTGTTTCACTCCACAGTTCCCTTCCACGCCACAGGAATGGCAGACTGTGGCCTCCCACTTTGCCAGCCGTTGGGACTTTCCTAACTGCGGAGGGGCAATTGATGGGAAACACGTCCGCATCGTCCCACCGCCCAACTCGGGGTCCTACTATTATAATTATAAAGGGTTTAATAGTGTAGTGATGTTGGCGGTGGTGTCGGCAACATACGAGTTTATGTATGTGGACGTGGGGATGAACGGCCGGATATCGGATGGTGGGGCCATTACGCACACGGAGTTCTACTGGCGTCTCCAAAGTGGCAGTCTGTGCTTGCCACCTCCAGAGGAGAATGCCGAAGGACTCCCCTTCGTCTTTGTCGCAGATGAAGCGTTTGCGCTGACTCCCCATGTGATGAGGCCGTTCCCGATGAGGACCCTCACCCCGGACCAGAGGGTCTTCAACTACAGGCTGTCCAGAGCCAGAAGAGTGGTGGAGAACGCTTTTGGCATCCTGGCCAGCCGCTTCCGCCTGTTCCTGACGGCATTTAACTTGGCGGAATACAAACTGAACCACATAGTTCTTGCCTGTTGCATATTGCACAACTTCCTCAAAAGACATAACAGGAACTATGTGGTGCCCGTTGGCCCAGATGTGGAGGGCCCTCCAAATGCGGACCTCACAGCCCTTCGAGTGGCACGTCCAGGCTTGCCCCCTCTCAATGCCCGCGTGGTCCGGGACCAATATATGGAATACTTTGTGGGTAGGGGGGCCATTGCTCTGCCTGACGATGTGTGAGAGGCATTTTTTAATAAATCTGATATTTTAACCAACCTCTGATTTCTTGTCATTTCAGTCTTCTTTTTAGCTTATTTTACTTTGTCATTTTTTCCCTTTGCCTTCGACAGTGGTAATGCACTTTCTGGGCAAAAGGAGGTAACAGTCTCTTCTTCCCCAAAAGATTATTCTCATGTGTGTTTGCTACCTAATCTTTGGTCTAGAGAAGGTTTGTCCTGCATAACTGACACCCAAAATACTCCTTTTCAGCACCAGGTCTGACATGTGTGTATTCTCCAAAATGCTGTGCTCCGTGTTTTCGTACAAAGCACTGTGGGTGTCATTTACATAAGTCAAATCCGCTATGCTCTACAAGTGCATTGAAAAAGTTCCCTGGGAAAGGAAATTGCAGTGCAAAGTGGATTTGCCTTTAGTAAATAACACCCATTGCCCCCCATATCCTTTACATTTTACATACATAATGCATTGTTTTATTTAAATAAGGAAGCCACACATTTTGAAAAATAAAAAAGTTTACTTGGAAAACATTCACAAGTGCGTTTACAATCTTCACGCCAAAACTGACAACATCTTGGTTATTTACAACATTATTTACAAAGATTACGCAATTGGTAAAACCAGGCATGGAGCTAAGCAGAACCTATGAAGTAGGAAAGTTCAACTTTGTAAAGTGAAGACAAGATCAGACATGACTATATGTTCAAAGTGTGTTTGATCTTGCCTTCATCACATGGGGGGGTCACCCCCGAAAAGTGGAAATTTGGAACATGCACACAATTTGGGTCTGAAAATGGTCATTAGATGGGAAAACACATGCCTAGAAGCTTCAAAAGTGCCATTTTCCATCATGGGGATGAATGGACGTTTTTTGGGGGTGCAACCCCTTCACCACAACCACTTTCGTAGTTCGTAAAGTGTTTGCACCCCCAAAAAAACGTTGCCATTCATCCACCATGGTGGGAGCTAGCACATGTGGACACAATGTGTGCATGTTCCAAATTTCAGACAGTTTTTAAGTTGCAAATGTGTTCATAAGCAGGCACAAATGTGTGTTAATTACTTGGTGCGTTTTCATATTTTTCCTAAAACATCAATGATGTTCTTCAATTTTTGTTGAACATCATTGATGTTTTGCTTTATGTAATCTAGATCTCGATTGCAGACCATTATCTCTCCGATGAGTACGTGGGCACTCTCTGTGGTAAAGTGCGATTTTTCTTCCACAACATCCACGTCACCTAAAAACCACAAACAAACAAAAATGGGGTGTTGGAAATGAGGCAGCCATACATGGATTAGCTTACCAGTAGCTGTGTTCTCCCACACTCACCTGTTGTGGTGACAATTTCTCCAAGTTCGATGATCTCTCCTTCCTCCTCCTCCTCCTCTGCTTCTGCTCTTTCCCCTTTTTTGGGAGGTGTTGGTTTGGGGGTTTCCTCAGACGGCCCAAGTTTTCGCTCCCCTATGAGAATGTCCAAAAGGAAGATTTAGCAACACAAACTATTGAGGGCAGAAATAGGAAATGACAAACATTGCTTGAAAGTGACGGACACTATTTTAGTTTGGCCAGTTACAAATGTCAACTACATGAATGTAGTCACTTTGTAAAGGTGCTAAACTGACTAGCTTTTTGGTAGAAGTTTGTGTGATGGAGACCCCCCTCTAGTATCCACTGGAGCACATGTGTGGAAAAGGCTAATAAAAAGGGGGTTTGGGTGTCCCAGCACTAGTGCTCTCGAGTCCAGATGGGTAAACAGCTACTGGGTGACCTCTCCTTTACATTGAATAAATTGGCTTTACATTCTGGATGACATTTCGAGGGAGAACAAACTTCCTTTCCCCCAAAAAAACACCAAACATCGTATTATAAGTGGCCGCACGATCGAGGTTGCGTACGATCGAATGGACACACACACGACCATGACAGTGGCAGAAAGATCGAGGCTGAGTACGATCGAATGCACAGACGAACATGAAAGTGGCCATTTTGGAATGTACAACTTTGTAAAAATCAAACCACATGGAGCAGTATGCAAGCAAGAAATCAAACACAAAACACAACTACTTACTTTTTTGAAGAATTCTCTTGATCTTTCTGTACTGATCGGCCTCCCTCAGTTTCAGGTCTGACCAGCGTTTCCTCAGTTGCTCCTTGGATCGTTGTACCCCAAAATGATTGTACAGCCTTCTCACAACTTTAGACATGATCTTGGCCTTGCGGACATTGGGGTTGAGGTAAGGCCCATACTTCCCATCATAGTCGCTCCTCTTTAATATGTCCACCATCTCCAACATTTCTCCAAATGACATATTGGAGGCCTTGAATTTCAGGCTCCGGGATCGGGACGTTTCTGCCTCCGGCCTTTCCTCGTCCTCCTCCTCGTTGGGGGGATATTTGGGGCGCACCTGCTGTGTCCCCGCCATGTGCTCTCCCCACTGCGCCGTAAAGAGAAGGGGTGGGGAATAGACGAGAAAGATCGTCAGGGGCGGGCGGAGTTTGACGCATGCGCACTGTATATAAAACGTCACACGCCTGTGTCGTAGCCACGATCTGGGAGACGAGGGGAGAGAAAGCTCACGCACGAGACGATCGCTACAAACGAAGGTACAATTTGACGTTGGTACATAACTAGCCTAGACTGATTAGAACTTGAGGTTTCTTTATGGAGAAGATTAGGAGAGTTTAGGCTGACATTATTTATATTGTTTTGTGTGGCGTTGTGTCTTGCAGAGGTGATGGAGGCGTTCTACAACGTGAGCTTTCTCCCACACTTCATTGATAAATACCGGCAATTCCCCCTCTTATGGCAGGCAAAACACAGGGATTATAGCAACAGACCAAAGAGGTACGCAGCCCTGCTGAAACTGGTGGCATTTGTAAAGCCTACCCTGCCCATGGCAACCGTCGCAAACTTAAAAGTGAAGATAAACAACATGAAGACTACCTATTTCCGGGAGCGCAATAAGGTCCTGAAGTCACAAGCATCTGGAGCTGCAGCAGCTGATGTCCATGTCCCCACGCTCTGGTACTATGACAGGCTCCACTTTCTCAAAGACCAGGCTACTGTCAGGAAGTCACTCTCGACTCTTCCTTGCACGCGTCCTTCCACGCACGCCACCCCTGATGAGGCTTCCGAGGACCAACCTGGGCCTTCCAGTCAGGAATATGTGCAGGTGCCCAGCTTGTTCCAGGTATAGTAGTTTTGGAACCAGTTTGTTGAATAATGAATGATGTTCAGTTAATTCAGGATCCCCAATTGCTTATTTCCTAACGTGATTGACATATCAACAGACAGTGGTGTGGGAGACATTTTTGGGAAGAATCTAAACTGCAGGGCTGAGAATTGTATGGTTTTGTATTTGAAAACATTTTGCAACAGTCACTAGATGAGAATTGTGTGTGTTTGATGAACAAATAACTGAAACTATGTCCCTTTTTCATACACAGGAAGACCTCAGCCAGGAGGTGGCTGTGGAAGGTGGCAGTCAGGAGGAGGCAGGGGGTAGTGGCAGCCAGAGGGGGGTAGGCGTAGGAGCCTGACTGTCTCCCAAGTCTCTCCCCTCCGCCTTCCCTACAGAAGGGCGAAAAACATGGGGGAGGTGGGAGAGTCAGCGCTCCAGCTGATAAAAGATGCCTCAGCCTCCCTCTATGCCACACCCACCTACGAGGAGGCCTTTGCCTCCTTGGTTACAAGTAAATTTACGGGTATGGAGGCGGGGCAACGCAGCATGTGTGAGGAGGTCATCCTCAAAATACTAAATGAGGGGATGGCTGGGGAGATGACTCCCCTCACACATGTTTGCGAGAGTGACCTTGCTCCGCCTCCTCCTCCTCCTTCTGCCACCCCACCAGCACCAGCACCACGGCGTGGAAGGAAGCGTACAAGGAAGACAAGAGAGTGACAACCTGGACTCAGTCTGGTCTGAGAGAAGATGGAGCCTCTCGTAGTACCAGAGCCTGGGGACCTAGATGGCATCTGCTGCAGTTCCGGATGTTTTGGACTTCAGGACCAGATTGCGCTCCCTTATTATTTAGATAGGTAGTCTTCATGCCCCCAATTGTTTAAGTCTGTAAAATGATGGTTGCCATGGGTGTCCAAGGCTTTGCAAATTCCCCAAGTTTCACCATGGCTGCGTTCCTCTTTGGTCTGTTGCTGAGACCTAAATAAAGGTTTTTTTGCTTTGAAATAATCATTGACTATTGTGTTTTACTTTTCTACAATGACAGTTTTTCTTTGAGTAGGCAGGTACATTTCACTAATCCTAAAGTAGAATTAACAAGGGGCACCAACAACCAACAAACTCCTAGTAAATGTAAGCAAGAAATACAAATGTTAATAATGTGGTTTTGCTAAGTTGAGACATACAAACCCCCTCCAAAAAAAAAAAAAACCTCCTTCAAATATGTATTCCCCCAAAAAAAAAAAATCTGGGTAAAAAAATAAGAAAGATTGTATTACGATCTGAGTAAAAATAAACATGTAGTGTATAAATGCTGCAAAGTAATAAAGAAGTAAGTTTGTGAGAAGTGCGGGTGAATAGGAGCAGCTAAAAGATGTCATTCTTGTTGCATTGTAAAGAAAAAGAGAATGCGCTGCATTAAAGACATTTTAACATTGCAGCGTGACGAATGTGCTGTGTCGATTAGGAAAGGTAGTTTTACCTGACCGAGCGCTTCCGTCACAGAATTTCTTCTGAGCATGCGTAGCACTTTGTCCGTCGGACAAGCGTACACACGCTCGGATTTGGTGTGATCGGACCGGGTTGACGGGAAATCTTTCCAGCAGGAGATAAGACTTTGTCCGACGGACAAACCGACGAACACTGTCCGATGGTGCATACACACGGTCTGATTTTTCAACAACCTTGTCCGATCGGACCAAATTGATGAAAAAGTCCGACCGTGTGTATGGGGCTTAAGAGGTAAAAAGCATGGTACCCAAATAATAAATTGTATTGCGAAATACATTGCAAAAAAATAACTTCTAATAACTCCTGATTTGTTGCTAGGTAAATTTAGCTTGTCTCACTGTAACCAGTGTGGCTGCAATTGCTGTGTTAGGTAAATTTAGTTGTGCTCACTGTAACAAGTGCAGCTGCATGTAATTACAGGCAGTTGCCGGGTATAGGTTCAGCAGGTTTGTTCTTAAGTTGAATTTGTATGTAAGTTGGAACAGGTAACTCCAGCCAAAAAAAAATTTTTGCATTTTTTTGTATGGCATCGGGAAGGGTTAACACCCCTATAACTTTTGTTTTGCTGCCTGTTACCCTATTCAGAAAATTTACTGTCCCTATGACAATTGGATTTTGAAAATATTGGTTTGTTGTGGAAACAAGGATTGGTGACAATGGTTTTTCCAATGATAACTCTTATGCCACGTACACACGAGCGGATTTTCTGTCAGAAAAATCTTGGATGGTTTTTCAGACGGAATTCCGCTCAAGCTTGGCTTGCATACACACGGTCACACAAAAGTTCACTGAACTTTCGACCATCAAGAACGCAGTGACGTACAACACTACGATCAGCCGAGAAAATTAAGTTCAATGCTTCCGAGCATGCGTCAAATTGTTTCCAAGCATGCGTAGGAATTTTGCGTGTTGGAACTGGTACAGACAATCAGAATCTGTCTTTTTCTGTCCGAAATTCCGATCGTGTGTACGTGGCATTAAAGGAGTGCACTTCCCTTCCTAGGGGTAGATCTCCTCTCACTTCCTGTTGCCTCCCTTCATTTGTAAGTATGAGTCATTTGTAAGTCGGGTGTATGTAACGCGGGGATTGCCTGTAGTTAGTTCTGCTCTGTGTTTCAGCTGTTGCTGGTTTTGACTGTTTCTTCTGCTTTCCAGAAAACTGGAGCACTCTCTGAAACTTATGTGTGAAGCAATTCAAATAGCAGCATGAATATTTATACAGTCCTGGCCAATCCCAGGAAGGATGTCCCTGAAGACAGCTGGGAGTCTGATACTTTCAGGAGTCTGAGACACAGAGCTTCTTGGTCTTTGCCTGCAGGGGGAATGTCTTCAGGGCAATGCTGCCATGTGTTTGCTGTTCATGAGGCCTCAGGTGAGCGACCTGAGAGCCTGGATGCTGAAGCTACAGACAGCTAGCTGAAAAGCTATCTGCTGAAGATCTAGTCTGGTATCACTGGCTAAAGGTGCCACTTGGAAGTTGGAAGGAGGCAACCAACTGTTCCTGGATATTTTGTGAGTACAGACTGCTGTGAGAAACCTTAGAGACTTCTGGGCTGCCATGGCTCCCAACTGTCCCTGATTTCGAGGGACTATCCCTGATTTGGAGCAATGTCCCTCTGTCCTTCTTTCCTCCTCATTTATCCCTCATTTTGGTCTGATCTATATAGTTGTATATAGAATGCACTTTTTATCTTTTAAAAGCCAATATAAAGGAATAGTAGTGGTAAGAAAAGCCCTTGTGGATTTAATCTTTTTTTTTTTGGTTAATTCTCCTTTAAGGGGGTGTGTCCTATGCCTACATACATTTGCTAGTAGGTTTCCCTCATTCACATCTCAAAATGGTGGGAGGTATGGGACTGCTGCCACCCCTCTCATGCTAGAGAGTTAGCTGTGTGTGTTTGATCAAAGGGGATATCACTGGCGTCCTGTAGAGCTTAGAAAATATAACACATCCGCGCTTAACCACTTAAATACTGGGCACTTTCGCCCCTTTCCTGCCCAGGCCAATTTTCAGCTTTCAGCGCTCTTGCACTGTCAATAAGAATTGCGCGGTCATTTAATACTGTACCCAAATTAAATTTTTATAATTTTGTTCACACAAATAGAGCTTTCTTTTGGTGGTATTTATTCACAAACAGTTTTTTATTTTTTGCGATATAAGCGAAAAAAAGAGTGGAAATTAAAAAAATAACAATATTTCTGTTTTAAAAGAAATCCAATAAAATCTAATTTTGTAATTTAAGCCAAAATGTATTCTGCTACATGTCTTTGGTAAAAAAAAAAATCCTGTGTATAATAATTGTTTTGTGTGATCACGGACATATGTACACAGATGATCATGTACAGATGTGCGTAGATGATCACAGACATATATGTGCAGATGATCATTGGGCCATATGATTTTACTGTTACATATGTGGGGGGTAGGGGTTTATACTGTGTGGGGACATGTGTGGGGAAAGGCATAGCTCCCAACTGTCCCTGATTTTGAGGGAATGTCCCTGATTTGGAACAAAGTCCCTCTGTCCCTCTTTAGTCCTCCATTTGTCCCTCATTTTGGTCTGATCTACATAGTTGTATATAAAATGCACTTTTTATCTTTCAAAAAGTGTTTCCAGTGCTAAACCTTTCATCCAATTTATAAATTGCTGCATTTGTACATTTCAAAAGCAAATATAAAGGAATAGAAGTGGTAATAAAGCATTCCATATAATTCTCCTTTAAGGGGGCGTGGCAGGGGGTGTGCCCTATGCCTTCATACTTTTGCTAATATAGGTGTCCCTCGTTCCTATCTCAAAAAGTTGGGAGGTATGGACGTGTGTGGGGACAGTGTTTTGTGGACAGTGTTTTGGGGACACTATTTCGGGGACATTATGATTTTACATGTGTGGGGACACTGGGCCGGTGATCAGTGTGTAAAAAGCTGTTAAAAAACAGCTCATACTCACTGATTACTGGCTGGCTTCAGCAATCCGCTCTCCTCTCCTCACTGACAACTTCCGTGTGAGGAGAGGATAGCCGATTGCCTAGCAAACGGCTCTCTATTTACATCACATGATGGCTGTGATTGGACACAGCCATCATGTGATCAGGAGGGCCAATCACAGAGCTTTGGAGCAGCGCCGGTTAAGTATAAAAATACCCTTAAGCTGCTTGCCTATACCAGTGTCAATATGAAAACACTCCTAAATAAAGGAAATAAGATAAGGCAGCACTTTCAAATGGATAGCTACATTTCATACCTAATATATATACTCAGCAATAAACTAAAAACATAAAAAAAAACTAATTTGCAATAGATCAATGTCTCAAAATGCAATAAATTGATATAACATGAAAGTGTCCATCAATTATTGTGCAAAAGTCTGCAGAAAAATAAAGTGCTAAAAAAATAAAGTTCATGTGCAAAGTGTGCTTCTTTAATAAATATTCTTCACGTGTCACTCTGTGCTTAACGCATGTAATGAAGGTGCTCTCCCTAGTGCTGCAACACACTCACCAGATGTCGTCCACATTAGCACCGCTCTCAACGGCTCTTTTTCTCCATACTCGTACTCACTTGGAAATGCACATATTAGATATGAAATTTAGCTATCCATTTTAAAATACTGCCTTATCTGAATTTCTTCCTCTACTGGGGAGGCAATTTCCAATGGTAGTGCTCTGTTCGGTTATAATTGTGTTTTTGAAATTATTTTTGAGAGTGTACTGCTATTGCTATAGTGTTTATGTAAACATTTTTCTTACCACAAGACTTTGGTTTGTTAATATGCACACTTTATTCTAAAGGGCTGTCAGTGAGTTTTGGTATGGTTCTGGACAGTTCCCCACTGATGCTTGTCAGAAGGATCTATTATCCAGCAGTTCCCTAGGCAGTATTGTTGCACATGTATGGAAAAATAACCAGTTTTGACATAAACAAAAGCCCATTGCCACAGGCTGTTAACAGGTACAGATTGCTGATATGGACCTTAATGAGGGGTAAGGGAAGATACTGATACAAGAAGGCAGAAAAAACAGAAGGACCTGGAAGCAGACCAAATAACATAAACGGAAGTTGTTCTAAAACTGGATAAGGTACCCTGGCAATTTTACACTTAGGAATTAATAATATTCCCCCCATCTATAGAACAGTTATAATCCATGTTCTCATAGCAGCAAAAAAGGTTTTTACAAGGCACTGGAGAAAGTGCCCTATCGCCAAACCCATCTGAAGTCTGAGGCTGGGCTTAGACTTGCTGCGGCCCGGCTCAGAGCAGGGGGTCCAGTGCGTTGTTCACCGTTTCAGGTGCGAATGGGGTCAGAATTTTTGCTTGAATTCACACTTGAAATGGAGCCAAAGTTGCACATGACCCTTTTCCAGTGTGCTCTGCGGTCGCCCCAGAGATGTGTGAACCTGCTCCATCACACTCTTCTGTCATGCGAACTTGATGTGAACCAGCATCCAATTCACATCACTGGGGCTATTTTCTATTGGAGTTGGTTAACATCCATTGCTCGTATGAAAAGATGTTTTCTCATAGGTCTGTTGCACAAGCTTAATTTAATAAACACTGGAAACCGTGGGTTGATTGCTCTTCTCATGTTGCTGGTCTAGTCTAAGATGTCTGTATCCAATATCTTGACATTCAATTTAATTTTGCTCACCTGCATATCATATCCTTATATGCCCTGCATGGCTTCATGCCTCGTACACACGTACGGACTTTTCCCGGCGGACCTAAGTCCAGCGGACAATCCGCTGGACTTTCCCGCTAGGTACGCTGGACTAAAAAGCGAACGGACTTGACCACACACGATCACGCAAAAAGTCCGGCGGTTCACGCGATGACGTACAGCACGTACGACGGGACTAGAAAAAGGAAGCTCGAGATCCCAAACGACACCCTTTGGGCACCGTCAGCTGATCTCGTGTGTATCGCGTGTTAGTTGACGTTTGGTTAGAGACGATTCGCGCTTCTCAGACTTCTGCTTAATTCGTTCGCTTCTGCCGTTCAGTTTGTGCTTGTGAGGTTTGTATCTGGCTTTCAGTGCGTGTGGATCAGTTCCTACCTGTTCTCAGGCCGTTCTGGTCCGCTCGTTCCTGTTTTTTAGGTCGTTCTTCATAGGCCTTGCTGTTCTTCAGTGCGTTCTGTTAAGTTGTTTGTTTGATCAGCCGACCGTTTTGAAGCCATGGAGTGTGAACGTACTCGGGAACGAGTTCGTGCTGTGCAGGGGCTCGGTGTTGCGGTTAACACCTTGGCACGAGCCCAGTCCATGAACAGGGTGAGGAGGAGTTCATGGACCAAGAATTGGTTGCGCCAGCGTGACCAATTCTCGCATATGCCTTTGCTCCGTGAGATCCGTGAGAATAATCCTGATGATTTCAGGAATTATCTCCGGATGACGGACCCCATTTTTCACCGTCTGTTGGCTTCGCTGTCCCCTTATATTACCAGGCAGAATACCTGCATGCGGCAAGCCATCAGTGCGGAGCAGAGGCTAGTCGCCACGTTGCGTTACTTGGCGACGGGGAGAAGCTTGCAGGACCTCAAGTTCATGACAGGCATCTCCCCCCAGGCTCTGGGGCTCATTATTCCAGAGACCTGTTCTGCCATTATCCACGTCCTGCAGGAGGAATACATTAAGGTAAGTCTTCTCTTTTAAAATTACCTATGTCTTGTATGTTTGCTAATGTAGTGCATCAATGTCATCATTAGCTAATTTCCATGATAGGACTATTCTATGAATGTCCCCTATTCCTTTTTTTTTTGGTTTTTTGTCTAGTATTTTATGGTTGACTTATCGAAATAGCTTTAAGATTGTATTATTTAGTGGGTCACATGCATATTTCCTTGCACCAACCTCCCCAGCATGGAAGCTTGGCCCCCTAAACACCCTAGCCTAGTCACTTTCTTTTTTTAAAAATGTATATTACCAGCTCCATTGTACTGCTTTACTCACCCCCCCCCCTTTCACCCCTTTCACCCCCCTTGACCCTCATTTTTAAATTGATTGCATGTGGTTTTGGTCAGCTTGTAATTAACCCACCCCCCCCACACCCCCTGATAATTAATTGCATGTGGTTTTGGTCAGCTTGTAATTAACCCACCCCCCCCACACCCCCTGATAATTAATTGCATGTGGTTTTGGTCAGCTTGTAATTAACCCCCACCCCCCACACCCCGTTAATTAATTGCATGTGGTTTGGGTCAGCTTGTAATTAACCCCCCACCCCCCCACACACACCTTTAATTAATTGCATGTGGTTTTGGTCAGCTTGTAATTAACCCCCCACCCCCCACACACACCTTTAATTAATTGCATGTGGTTTTGGTCAGCTTGTAATTAACCCCCCACCCCCCACACACACCTTTAATTAATTGCATGTGGTTTTGGTCAGCTTGTAATTAACCCCCCACCCCCCACACACACCTTTAATTAATTGCATGTGGTTTTGGTCAGCTTGTAATTACCCCACCCCCCAACCCCCCACACACACCCTCCCCCCCCCCCTTCCCCCCTACCCCATTACCCCCCCACCTCCCCCCACCACCCCACCCCCCCCCCGCACCCCCCCCCCCCCACCCCCACCATGCACCCCCATGCCCCCCCCCCCCTGGTTTCCCCTCGGTCAGCTTGTAATTAACCCCCCACCCCCCACCCCCACACACACCTTTAATTAATTGCATGTGGTTTTGGTCAGCTTGTAATTAACCCCCCACCCCCCACACACACCTTTAATTAATTGCATGTGGTTTGTGTCAGCTTGTAATTAACCCCCCACCCCCCACACACACCTTTAATTAATTGCATGTGGTTTTGGTCAGCTTGTAATTAACCCCCCACCCCCCACACACACCTTTAATTAATTGCATGTGGTTTGTGTCAGCTTGTAATTAACCCCCCACCCCCCACACACACCTTTAATTAATTGCATGTGTATTGTGTGACCTTACAATTATTTACTCCCCACCCACATCCCCATTATTATCTTCTCTGGTCCATCAGAGGGGTCATCAATCAGAGATTTGTCCCTTTTATCCTTAATCTTTTGGCTTTATTTCAAGGACTTACAAAATAAATACATATGTTCTTCCAAATTGTTTGTTAATTTGTTGCATTTAGTTTGGTGTTTTGCCTGGTTTTTAATTTGAATTGTATCTTTCTGTTTGACTTCACAGTGTCCCTCCACGCCACAGGAATGGCAGACTGTGGCTTCCCAGTTTGCTGCCCGTTGGGACTTTCCCAACTGCGGAGGGGCGATTGACGGCAAACATGTGCGAATTGTGCCCCCACCCCATTCGGGGTCATACTATTGGAATTATAAGGGGTTCCATAGTATCGTGTTGATGGCGGTGGTGTCGGCACAATATGACTTTCTGTATGTGGATGTGGGGAAAAACGGCCGGATGTCGGACGGAGGAGTCTTCAACCACACGGAGTTCGGTCATCGTCTCCAGACTGGTGGGCTGGAGCTGCCACCAGATGAAGATAATGTGGAGGGACTCCCCTTCGTCTTCATTGCCGACGAGGCGTTCGGTCTGGGTGACCATCTGATGAGGCCATTTCCCCAACGATCCCTCACCCCTGAGAGGAGGATTTTTAATTATCGGTTGGCCAGAGCAAGAAGGGTGGTGGAAAATGCCTTTGGTATTATGGCCAACCGTTTCAGATTGCTCCTTACATCCCTACATCTGGCAGAGTACAAACTGAATACTATTATTCTTGCATGCTGTGTCATGCACAATTATTTACGCAAACATTCAGGAACATACTCCTTACCAATTGGCCCTGAGGCCGGAGTGGAAGGCAACATGACAGGGCTGGATAATCGCCCTCTTGGTTCGGCACCACAATCAGCCCAGCAAGTGCGGGACCTTTATTTACAGTATTTTAATGGTAGGGGGGCCATTGAAATGGCAGCAGACCCTTAAACCATCTTTTTGATTTACAAAGAATAAATACAGTTATTTATGTTTGAAATATTGGTAGTTTCGTATTGTTTTGCTTTTAATTTGGCCTGTTTTATATGTTGTCCTAGTGCACATCTTAATAGTGGCAAACTTGTTTTGCGTTTAGTAAATAAGCCCCTTTGTCAATGAACCACAACATGTTTTTGTCAAACTGGTAGTATTTAAAAAGAAGAAGCCACACATTGTTTAATTTGTGCAAACATTTTTTTTTTTTATTCTAGTGCACATCCAAACCTTTTTTATGTTTTTTCTTTTTTTTGTTTTTTTGTTTTTTTGGTATTTTTGGTTAATTTTTTTTTTTTTTTTTTTTCAACAACATTTTTTTTTTTTTTTTTATGTTATCTTTTTTACATTTTTTTGGTGTTTTTCTCACAACATATTTTTTTTATTTTTGAGATTGATTTTTTAAAACAAACATAAAAACATGTTTTAAAATGGTAAAAAATTTAGGCTTAGCATTTGAAATTATTTACACAATGTAAAAGTCCAGAACTTACAAAGTTCAACAGGTAACCCATGAACAGTAGAAGCCAAATTTAGAATATGCACACTAATTTAACTGGAAAATGGGTAATGTCAACATGTGCTATGTTCCATCATGGGGAATCAATGGACGTGTTTTGTGTGTGAAACCCCTTCCCTCTCACCTACTAGCATTAGGGGTTGCAAACACCAAATGCGTCCATTGAGATCCCCTGATGGCACATAGCACATGTTGACATACCGTGTGCATATTAAAAATTTGGCCTCTAAAATTTGTAAAACAGCGCATCAAAAGGGGAATGAAGGACATGATTGATGTTAAGAAATGTAAAAGGGGTCTTTAGATTCTCCCCAAAACATCAATCATGTCCTTCATTCCCTGCTGCATGGTGGCCATCTCCTTCTGCATATTTTCCAGCTGCAGATTCCAGGCCATGATCTGGCCAATAAGCCTGTGGGCACTGTCTGTGGAAAATGGCTCCGCAGCTTGTCCTTCCACAAACAGATCAGCATCACCTAAAAGTTGGGTAGATAAAACACAAGAAAAAAAGTGTCAAAAACATGCAGACCTTAATTAATTAGCTCAATCTGTGTTCTGAGACACTCACTTGGTGGGGTGCAGATTTGATCCACTTCAACGACCTGTTCCGCCACATCCACGCGCGGGCTTGGGCTAACTGCCCAATTAGTCTGGTGAGGCCGGGAGGTCCTCGTAGGTTCGGACTGACGTCTGAGTCTTTTGCCCCCTATGGTAATGGAACACAAAAAGGTACACTTTTAATCACACTGATATTTGAGTGCCAAAATAGGATTAGTAAACATTGTTTAAAAGTCTTGTCCAATTATTAGCAGTTTGTTAGAAGATCCTACTTGAAGACAGAATTGAAATGTCTATCTAATGAAACTCCAATACTTAAACCGCCCTTCAACCCTAAATTTGAACTTCCGCTCATTGGATCCCTGCACCCCTGTGGTGTCTTATTTTCAACCTTTTAGGGGGGAGGGGTTGCAGATACCTGTGTAAGGCAGGTATTTGCACACACGTCCGGCCCTAGACTCCCACAGAAGTATACGCCACATCCCGTCCCACCGTGCTGTCTGCTGGGACACACAGGGGTCCCCGAGCTCGCGCGGACCAGTCCTATTGCATTGCGCAACTGGCGCATGCCCAATAGTGACCCGGGAAGTGAAGCCGCAAACATTAATTTCATGATTGCAAGATCAGAGATTGTAGCTGCACCATCCAAGGGACAGGTGAGTGTACTTCTTTGAAAAGTCACCACCTACAGTATTTGGAGATGATGAGCATTTTTTGGGAATTGTGAGCATGAGACCCTGCTTAACATATTTATCCCCCCCCCCCAAAACAGCCTCTGGAGTCCCTGTGTAAGTTACCCCTAAAACCCTTACTACAGCAGTAATTGTATAGATAGTGACAATAATAAACAACCTTACAACTCCAACAACCCAAAGCCAGGTAAACTCAATAAACGTTATGAAGACAAACTGAACTTTCATCAAATATGCGCAAGTTTCACGTACGAATGGTAATAACATCTGCGCAAGTTTCACGGACGAATGGTAATAACATCTGCGCAAGTTTCACGTACGAATGGTAATAACATCTGCGCAAGTTTCACGTACGAATGGTAATAACATCTGCGCAAGTTTCACGTACGAATGGTAATAACATCTGCGCAAGTTTCACGGACGAATGGTAATAACATCTGCGCAAGTTTCACGTACGAATGGTAATAACATCTGCGCAAGTTTCACGTACGAATGGTAATAACATCTGCGCAAGTTTCACGTACGAATGGTAATAACATCTGCGCAAGTTTCACGTACGAATGGTAATAACATCTGCGCAAGATTAGACATATCAAGTATAACCATAGTAGCGCACGTGCTTGACTTACTTTTTTTGATGGCTTTTCGAATTCTCCTGTACTGATCGTGCTCCCTGGATTTGATGTCGGACCATCGCTTGCGCAGTTGATCCTTGCCCCTTCGTACGCCGAATTTCTGCTCCAGGGTGCTGACGATTGTAGTGAGGATCTTGTCCTTGCGCAAGTTGGGTCGAGGGTACGGGCCATTTTCCCCGTCGTAATCTTCCCTTTGGAGGATGTCCACCATCTCCACCATCTCTTCAAAGGCCATATTGGTGGCTTTATATCTGCTGCTGGATGCAGATGTGTTCGC
Source organism: Lithobates sylvaticus (assembly GCA_028564925.1). Taxonomy (NCBI): domain Eukaryota; kingdom Metazoa; phylum Chordata; class Amphibia; order Anura; family Ranidae; genus Lithobates; species Lithobates sylvaticus. Next base: position 117,678,983 of record CM053034.1, on the reverse strand, counting down.
TTCTTGGCTTTCCTCCGCGCTACTGGCTGAGAATGTGTCCGCCATATTCATGAATTTATTCACCCACAATGCAACGAGGGGAAGCGGGGCGGGGAATACTCGTCAGGAGGAACGTCATGGGCGGGCGACGCGGAGGACGCAGGCGGACTTCGACGCGTGCGCAGTGTATATAAGGCTGTTTGAGGGCCCCACGTGTTCCCGAACGGAAGTAGCGAGCGCTGTGTACGAAGGTAAGTGTTTTCTAGGATGCATTACTGTGTTATTTTGGGTTTTGGGCCTGCATTTTTTAAGGATATGTGTGTGTTGCTGCCTGTGTGTAGGGGTTGCTGCCTGTGTGTAGGGTTGCTGCCTGTGTGTAGGGGTTGCTGCCTGTGTGTAGGGGTTGCTGCCTGTGTGTAGGGGTTGCTGCCTGTGTGGATGTGTTGCTGCCTGTGTGTAGGGGTTGCTGCCTGTGTGTAGGGGTTGCTGCCTGTGTGGATGTGTTGCTGCCTGTGTGTAGGGGTTGCTGCCTGTGTGGATGTGTTGCTGCCTGTGTGTAGGGGTTGCTGCCTGTGTGTGGGTGTGTTGTGTAATGTTTGGTAAGAAAAACTGGTTGTGCGTTTTAAGTAACATTTGTGTTTTTGGTCTTTTGTATTGCCATTACTAACAAAACAGAAACAAACATGTCAGCACCCCAGTTGAATCCATTCAAGGACCAGCAGTTCATGTCCGAATTCATTGCCCTGTACAGAAAAAATACCAACCTGTGGCAGCTCAAGAACCCTTTATATGGCAATAGGGATGTCCGGAAGGCAACACTGGGGCCACTTGTGGATTTTGTGAAGACTCAAGTCCCCAACGCAAACACCAAGTTTGTGGAAGCCAGAATTGCAAGTTTAAGGCACATGTACAAGCGGGAGCGCAAGAAGATTGAGGAATCAGTCAGATCAGGAGCAGCAGCAGAGGATGTTTATGTACCCAAGCTGTGGTACTACAACCAACTGACTTTTATAGGTGACCAGATGGAACCCAGGCAATCACTGTCCACTCTTCCCTCCACCCTTCCCTCCACTCTTCCCTCCACTCTTCCCTCCACCCCAGCTGAGGCTTCCACGGAAGGAGAAGACCCCTCCACCTTGGAGCAGGCTGATGCGCCCAGCTGGAGCCAGGTATATATTTAGTAGCCTAAATTGTGATTGTGTGAATATTAATGCTGTAAACGTTAAAATGTGAACCAATTAACACCCTGAACTCAGAATTGTGAAAAAAGCTCCCAAAAATTCTGCACACTTCTAAAAAGTGTTGGTGCAACATATCGATACATATATAGTGTATACATACATCCAGTAGTGGCAAAAAAAGCGTTATACAACATTGGTGATCTGCTTGGAAAATGCAGGGGTCCAAAATGATAGCCTTTTGGATCTTTTAGAAAATTTAGATGCTCGTTCCTAAGTTTACAATTGGATGATTGAGGAGGCCAGAAACCACAAAACAGGTGTTTGATTTTTGTTTTTATTTGCACACAGGATGAGCTGACCCAGGATGATGCCGGGACAAGTGGTATGGAGGAGGAGGACATGACCAGCGAGAGCCAGGAGGTGGCTGGGCCCAGCACGAGCCAGAGTGACAGCCAGACCCGATTAAGAAGAAGTCTACCTCCACCCCTGCCCTTACCCCCAAGAAGGCCCAGGAGGATGACCATTGTTGAGGAGGAATCACTCCAACTGATTCGGAAGGCGAGTGCGATTCTCGACAAACCCCCCCTTCCAGAAGAGGCCTATGCCAGCTACTTGTCCAGCAGGTTGCTGGAAATGGAGAGGGGCCAACGGCACCTGTGTGAGGGCCTCATTTCTGATGCAATTAGGGGGGGTTTGAGGGGTGAATTACGAGAATCCACCCGCCTGACACATGAAGGCCCGACACCAACTTCTCCTCCTCCTCCTCCTCGTCTTCCTTCTTCTCCTCCTCCTCCTCCTCCCCTCCTCCTCCTCCTACCACAAGTCAGCCTCCAAGGAAGCGTGCAGGGAAGACTGCAGGGAAGAGTGCAGGGCAGCGTGGTGGGAAGAGTCGGAAGTGATTGCCTGGCTTCAGTCTGGTCTCACAGAAGACACAGGCTGTTGTAGTGCCACAGCTTGGGGACATAGATGTCATCTGCTGCTGTTCCTGGTCTGTCTGATTCCTGGTCAATCTTCTTGTGCTCCCTATATTGGATGAAATGTGCCCAAGCTTAATTTTTGGCTTCACAAACTTGATGTCTGCCGTTGGGGCAAAAAGTCTTCACAAAATCTACAAGTGGCTCCAGTGTTGCCTTCCTATTTTGTTTTGCCTTGTTTGTTTTAACCAGAATAAATGGTCATTTAATTTTCATCAAATAATGATATACGTGCTTGTTATTCAAAAACATAGTTTCTTTAGGAGTAGGCAGGTACATGTCTAAACATTCATTTGACAATACAAGTGTAAAGTGCAACTTCAATGGAACTGCAATGCATTTATACACGTATAGATCTATATATCTATATATATTAATATATATATATATATATATGTAGATATAGATATATATTTTTTTGGGCTTATTGAGAAATATAGATATATTTTTCATTTGGTGATTTGGATATCTATATCTATATCTATATCTATATCTATATATATATATATATATATATATATATATATATATAGAGATAGAGATATAGATATAGATATATATATATATATATACAAATATATAACTTCACTAAAGAATGGTGAAGAAAAAACGTTCGGGAGTACTCTGCGTGAATATACAAGCAGCAAGGCAAAATCATTCTTCAAGTACGATAACATACAAATCCCGCTGTCAGAAAACAAAAAAAAAAAAAAATTCAGCAGCGTGACGATTGTGCGAGCTTCAAAACGAAGGCTAGTTTTACCAGACCGAGCGAGTCCGTGACATACTAGCTACTGAGCATGCGTCCTTTTTGGTACGCCGGACCATACTACACACGACCGGATTATCCGCTGGACTGCCAAGTCCAGCGGATAATTTGAAAACAAAACCTGAAACTTTAGTCCGCCGTACTTTGGCCAAAAAAAGTCCGCCGGCGCCCACACACGAGGGGATTATCCGCTGGACTTCGGTCCAGCGGATAATCCCGCGGGATAGTCCCTTCGTGTGTACGCGGCATCACTCTTACTTTTGTATTCCTCTGAGTGACTGTATTGCTCTCACTTTGTTGTATTAAGTACTTCTTGTACTCCCCCCCCCTCCAAAAATTAAAAGTCAGCAGCAAATACTGTAGCTGCCGACTTTTACTATTAGGGAACGTACCTGTTCAGGCATCCAGCGGTGTCCTCATCCAAGCTGATTCTTGCTGATGCCATTATCTCAGCTAAGGGAAACCGGCAGTGAAGACTTGTGGCTTCACAGCTGGTTTCCTACTGCGCACGCACAAATCGTGATGCGCTCTGTTAATGGGCTGGCTGCGGGGGGAGGAGGAAGGGGGAGAACTTCCAGCTCACTGCGAAGTGAGCTGGAAGTAGGAATGGGAACCTATCAAAACCCGCTCCCCCCAAAAGGAAGCAGACAAGCTACCCCTTTAAACTGTAATAAATACTTGTTGCTAAAGAAAAGGATAAAAAAAATGAATAAGGTGACAAGGATGCAAAGCTGGATTTGCTGGTAAAAGAGGATTAGACCTGGATCAGAATGAATGATTGAACACTGGTTTAACTAGATTGTCTTTTTTCAACCAGACTAACTGTATGTAACCATGTATGAATGGGGGACGGCAAATGTTATACAATTTTGCATGTAGAGTGCAAACATCAGGACTAAGTACATACAATATAGCATGTGGAGTGCAGGGGTCAAGACTATATAACATACAGCAAAGTGTATAGAGTATAGAGATGGTGACAATGTACTGTACAACATAACATAAAGCATGAAGATGGTGTCTGTGTCCATGTGACAGAGATGAAATTATTCATTAACCTTGCTAAAAGTGTCTAGATTGAGTAATTGCCATCTCATGTTTATGGGTACCTTTAATCTCTGATTACTCACAAGCAATTTAAAATCTTACATTAAACCCGTAAGTACCTCCTGCTGTGTGAGAATTTCTGGCAGCAAGAAAAGTTAAAGAGGGGATTTCTTTCTTTTAAAGCTACGTGATGTACTAAACGTGTTGTGAAAGCCATGAGGCAGCTAAAGCTTCCAAATGCTGTATACACTAGGTTTGAAATGTGGTTACAGTGCAGAAAGCCAGTGCACTTGTTTGTGTTTTCCAGGTCATTGAATCTCATCCCTGAGTTCAAAGATCTGCAAGGTGTTAGACTTCTTTTACGTCTTACTGGAATTAAAGTGTGAATGTATACTGTGTGTGTGTGTCTATGTATGTATGTGTGTATATATACATATATATATATATATATATATATATATATATATATATATATATGTGTGTGTGTGTGTGAAACGACAAAAAGGAATTGCTGCACAAACATTTTTAATGAAAAATGTAATGCACTTGTTACCTTGACCGACGCGCACCTCACCCTTTTGAACTTTTATATTTATATTTTTTATATATATATATATATATAATTCTGGAATTGTGCCCCCCCCCCCCCCCCCTATTCCCCTACTTGCTCATACACTGACAGTATTATTCCAAATAAAGAAAAACTTCCCGTCTGTGAATGTTTTATGTTCTGATTCAGTGGACCAAAAATAGGGATGAAGTTCGAATTTGCCACTACCATGGGTTCAAAGTGAACCCCACGTATTCGAGATTCATGCTTCCTTTTAATTATGTACAAATTCACCCTGGGGAATTTTCTTCAACCAATGCACTAATGCAACTAATGCACTGCATGGCCTTTGAACTATGGCCAGCAAGATTAGATGGGCTAATAGGGGGATTTTTAGGTAAGCTTGCCTCCTCACTAGACATTTGGGGATGGGAGGACGGAAAGCGGCACAGGGCAGCTACAGTGTCAGTGTGTTATAAGCTGCTTTGGAGAAAGAATAAGAAAATCTGACAAACTATATAGAGTTTATTGACAATCCTGTACAAGTTTACTTGTACAAATATCCTTTCATATCGTGAGCGCTAACCATCTCTTCCATCAACTTCCTAGATTCCCTGCATGCTTTGTAGATTCTCCCCTGCTAGTTTACTATACTTTCATTTGATTTGGTAAATCATATTACCTTTGATTTCTCCCATGGTACCTTGCTGCCTGCAAAGCAGTGATTCTTGTAATGTCTCCACTTCATGAAACTCCTCCTCTCAGCAACTAAGTAGTCAAGAAGGCATGCTCTGTGAAATGTGTGACAGGGCAGTGCATATTCACAGAGAACAGTGAGTATGTGTCAGATAATTCAAGGAAGTAAATATGTGCGATTCCTCAAAAAGTATGTTTTTAAAAATGTCAGGATCATTTGGATTTAAAATGAGTAGGCTAAAAATAATTGAAATTCAATGTGGAAATTAATATACAATTTTACATTTTGACAATAGATATATTATTTATAAATAGTACTTCAAATCGTATTGCTAACTCTTCAGGCAGTCATTTTTTTGTTCTTATTAGTGGGGGGTGTTTTGACAAATTTTCTTTTGAGGCCAGCAATGCCTCACTTAAAACAATAAAATAAGCACAAGTGTGGTATTCTGGGCTTTAAATTTATTTTGGCAAGATACAGTTTGATAGTTTATGTTAATAGGAGCTTCATTTTAGATCAAACTGTTTGTTTTTTTCTTGCAATGCTTCCCATTAAAAATGCAGACTTTTGCTTCAATAGTTATATCTTGGGGTTTTCATTTCTTTTGGGGGCTTTTAAATAGATTTTGTGTTAATAAAGCTTTTTATATTTTTGGGGTGCTCAAATCACAGCGTTCACTTATTACTGACCATCTGTATGCACCAAAACCACTGCACATTTTACCACTAACATGCACTCCCCCACCATCCCCATAGGTAAAAGAAAAGTTAGGCATACATTTGTTAGGCCTATTATTCCTGATTAAAACTGTACTGCTACTGACACATTTTACACTGCTGTATTCTGTATGCATTCTCATTTTTTGTAGAAGTGCTGCAGTCTGTGCTCTTTGCCTTTCTATTTATATTTGTTCTGTTGCTGGCCAATTTTACACTGCTGCCTCATCTGTGGTCTCTTAATTCTTAATGAGGCATGAAGTGAAGGGAAATCTCCCCTTTCTTGTGGTACATTAACTGTAGTACATTAGTGAACAGCACCCATTTTTCAACAGACAATGTTCCCCTTGGTATTTTAACCAAGGGACCTGGTCAGGAGGCAGCTGATAGGCTCATCCACTGAGTAGTTGCCTTAAATTCATACAGTGTATGGCCAGTTTTACTTGCCCCTGTATAACCTTGAGCTGTGAAATAAACCACAACTGTTTGATAAAAGTTGGGGACCGTGGGTTGCATCTACTCATACACTTGCTCCTCTGGGACCAGGACCTTCATCACTGACCCTGCATATATTTTTTAGTCCTATTGCCTCTGGGAATAGATGTTATGGTACTGCTGAATTTTTTTTTCTAATTATAATGTTGATTCTTGTACATTAAATCATTCAAGTCACTCAAGACTGTTTTTCCTGGTATAATATTTGTTTATTCCTCCTTTGTGTTTGTCTATATATAGTATAAGCTCAAAAAAATCATTAATTAAAAACATAGGGAAAGGATTGATGGGCTATTATTAACCAGGCTTTTCAGGTGTCATTAAAAAAAAGGAGTTTTCTCATTGCAATTTTGTGCTTTACAATGCATTTGTAGCACCCTCCTAGTTGGGTTGCTAATAGGTTTAGTTTTTGGCTCCTCTGTAGCCAGTGGAGCATGATTTAATAACTTTTGGTCGTTTCTGGGTTCTGCTGGGCTGCAGGTTGAACTACTTTCCCCTGCATCCCAATAAGTTCTGTAATATAGTGGGCTATGAGAGGCAGACCCTGGGCTGAATATTCTTGCAGCCTCGGCCAATCCCTGGTCAAAAGGGTGACCAGCAGGGGGCTGAGATGTGCATAAATAGTCTGGGGCATAGAACAGCAGGGTCCTTGGTAGAGAGAGACCCAGCCTTGAGGGGCTGTCTGCCCCCCTGGACTACCTAGCTGAAGAATGCAGGAGGGTCATCGAGGTCCCAGCTCAGGGAGAGCTGGGGGCCTATTGCCAAGATCCTGTTTCCAGTGTGTTATCCCCCTGAGCTGCATGTAAACATTCTCTTACACTAAAGGACTACCTTGAAGAGGTTTACTACTACTGGAGAGTGTCCCCTGTTAAAGGGGTTGTAAAGACAGAAGTTTTTTTTTTTTTAATTAATGGATTATATCCATAAAGATAAAAAGCCTTCTGTGTTACATAGTTACATAGTTAGTTACATAGTTAGCAAGGTTGAATAAAGACACCAGTACATCCAGTTCAACCTGAGTGAGTGTCTACAATTGTCCCTATCCCTGTACATTGTGTCTCATTAAGATGCTTATCTATTATATCATTAATCATTTAAGGTTCCCATATAGTGCCGTCAATTTATGCAGCGCTCCACACATACATCGCACACTCACATTGGTCCCTACCCTCAAGGAGCCCACAATCTAAGGTCCCCAACTGTCCATTCGTATACTAGGGACAATTTTTTGGACACAAGGCAGATAACCTACCAGCATGTGTGTGCAGCAGCCCCCCCCCCCCCTCGACCTTAGGGCCCTCTCTGTCCAGTGATCTCCATGAGTGCCTCAGACATCCAGAGACACAGCACCGACACCATTGTTTCCCACTGCTGTCAATCAAAGTCAGCTAGCCAATCAGGGGAGAGAGGGGGCGGGGCTAGGTCAGGCTCTGTGTCTAAATGGACACAGGGAGCTGTGACTCAGCTTAGCTGCCCCCATAGCAAGCTGCTTGCTGTGGGGGCACTGAACAGGATGGAGGAGCCAGAAGCACAGAAGAGGGACCCGAGAAGAGAAGGATCCACTGCAACAGAGCAGGTAAGTATGACATGTTTGTTATTTTTAGAGAAAAAAAATGGACTTTACAATCACTTTAACCACTTGCCGACCGCCCCATGTATATATACATCGGCAGAATGGCACGTACAGGCAGAACCACGTACCTGTACGTGCCATTCTTCCGGCGGGTGGGGTGTCCGATCGGAACCCCCTCCGCCGGCGGGGACGGTCGGCATCGCTTCAGGAGCGATCCGGGACGAGGGGACGGCCAGTGGTTTCTGGCCACCCCCTCGCGATCGCTCCTGGCGAATGAAAAGCTTCCCCTTCCTGTCTATTGTATAGACAGGAAGGCGGAAGTGATGTCACGCTCGGTGCGCCGGTCTATGTGACCGGAACGCCGAGCAGAGAACATGTAAAGGTTAGTGCACAAACAGTACACTGACACCAGTACAGTTAGGCACACAATCCACCCCCCTGTCACCCCCAGATCACCCCCAGATCACCCCCTCCCCCCCCCAGTCACAGTGTCACTAATTGCAGTGATCATTTATTTACTGATCACTGCATTTAGTGTCAGTGTGACTGTAATAACTGTCAGGGCAGTTAGTTTTAGGTCCTAGGTAGCCCCCTACCCCCCCCAATAAAGGTTTAACCCCTTGATTGCCCCTAGTTAACCCCTTCACCCCCTTTTGCCAGTGTCACTAAGCGATCGTTTTTCTGATCGCTGCATTGTGTCGCTAGGTAACCATTTTTTTTTTATTTTAACCGCCATGTTTTATATAGGTTCATAAATAGTTTTATAGGTCAGGTACCCCCATATTACAACCTAAATAAAGGTTTTAACCCCCTGATTGCCCCTAGAGTTAACCCTCTCACCAGTAATCACCGTATAACTGTCACTGGTGACGCTGGTTAGCCAGTTAGTTATTTCGTTATTTAGGTTCCCCGTCAGGTTTTTATATAGCGTCAGGTACCCCCATATATTGCCTAATAAAGGTTTAACCCCCTGATTGCCCCTAGTTAACCCTTTCACCCCCTTTTGCCAGTGTCACTAAGCGATCGTTTTTCTGATCGCTGCATTAGTGTCGCTAGGTAACCAGTTTTTTTTTAGGTTAACCGCCATGTTTATATAGGTTCATAAATAGGTTTATAGGTCAGGTACCCCCATATTACAACCTAAATAAAGGTTTTAACCCCCTGATTGCCCCTAGAGTTAACCCTTTCACCAGTGATCACCGTATAAAATGTCACTGGTGACGCTGGTTAGCCAGTTAGTTATTTCGTTATTTAGGTTCCCCGTCAGGTTTTTATATAGCGTCAGGTACCCCCATATATTACCTAATAAAGGTTTAACCCCCTGATTGCCCCTAGTTAACCCTTTCACCCCCTTTTGCCAGTGTCACTAAGCGATTGTTTTTCTGATCGCTGCATTAGTGTCACTGGTGCCGCTAGGTAGCCAGTTTTTTTTTTGTATTACTGTTACGGGTGACGCTGGTTAGTTAGCTGTTTTTTATACTGTCAGGGCACCCGCCATTATTACCCAATAACGGTTTAACTGTCAGGGTCAAATAAGGTCTGCGTCGCCCCAGGTTAGTGCAGTACCGCAAACACCCACGCACAAAGCATACACCTCCCTAAAGCCCCATACACACGGTCGGACTTTTTCATTTGGTCCGATCGGACAAGGGTTTTGAAAAATCCCGTGTGTATGCACCATCGGCAGTGTTCGTCGGTTTGTCCGTCGGATATCTTATCTCCTAGATTTTTCGACACCAAAGGGTCAAATAAGGAAATTCTGTGACGGAAGCGCTCGTCGCTTTCCCGACACAGTTAGTGCCAGCGTACAATGCAACGCAAACACAAACCTTTATTACTTTGCAGCATTTATACACACAAAGCATACAATCTTTCTCCAGATTTTTTTTTTTTGGGGGAATACATATTTGAAGGAGATTTTTTTTTTTTTTGGAGGGGGTTTGTAGTCTCAACTTAGCAAAACCACATTATTAACATATTTCTTGTATCTGTTAACTAGGATTAGATCATTGTAGAAAAGTAAAACACAATAGTCAATGATTATTTCAAATCCAAAAAACCTTTATTTAGGTCTCAGCAACAGACCAAAGAGGAACGCATATGGCAACCATCTAAACAATTGGGGCATGAAGACTACCTATCTAAATAATAAGGGAGCGATCTGATACGCTTCCTTCCACGCCGTGGTGCTGGTGCTGGTGGGGTGGCAGAAGGAGGAGGAGGAGGCGGAGCAAGGTCACTCTCAGATCATTTAGTATTTTGAGGATGACCTCCTCACACAGGCCAAAGGCCTCCTCGTAGGTGGGTGTGGCATAGAGGGAGGCTGAGGCATCTTTTATCAGCTGGAGCGCTGACTCTCCCACCTCCCCCATGTTTTTCGCCCTTCTGTAGGGAAGGCGGAGGGAGAGACTTGGGAGACAGTCAGGCTCCTACGCCTACCCCCCTGTGGGCTGCCACTACCCCCTGCCTCCTCCTGTGTATGAAAAAGGGACAGTTTCAGTTATTTGTTCATCAAACACACACAATTCTCATCTAGTGACTGTTGCAAAATGTTTTCAAATACAAAACCATACAATTCTCAGCCCTGCAGTTTAGATTTTTCCCAAAAACGTTAGGAAATAAGCAATTGGGATCCTGAATTAACTGAACATCATTCATTATTCAACAAACTGGTTCCAAAACTACTATACCTGGAACAAGCTGGGCACATGCACATATTCCTGACTGGAAGGCCCAGGTTGGTCCTCGGAATCCTCATCAAGGGTGGCGTGCGTGGAAGGACGCGTGCAAGGAAGAGTCGAGAGTGACTTCCTGACAGTAGCCTGGTCTTTGAGAAAGTGGAGCCTGCCATAAGAGGGGGAATTGCCGGTATTTATCAATGAAGTGTGGGAGAAAGCTCACGTTGTAGAAGGCATCCATCACCTCTGCAAGACACAACGCCACACCAAACCCTATAAATTATGTCAGGCTAAACTCTCCTAATCTTCTCCATAAAGAAGCCTCAAGTTCTAATCAGTCTAGGCTAGTTATGTACCAACGTTAAATTGTACCTTCGTTTGTAGCGATCGTCTCGTGTGAGTTTTTCTCTCCCCTCGTCTCCCAGATCGTGGCTACGACACAGGCGTGTGACGTTTTATATACACTGCGCATGCTTCAAACTCCGCCCGCCCCTGACGATCTTTCTCGTCTATTCCCCACCCCTTCTCTTTACGGCGCAACCTCGATCGTTCGGCCAATTATAATACGATGTTTGGTGTTTTTTTGTGGGGGAAAGGAAGTTTGTTCTCACTAGAAATGTCATCAAGAATGTAAAGCCAATTTATTCAATGTAAAAGGAGAGGTCACTCAGTAGCTGTTTACCCATCTGGACTCTAGAGCACTAGTGCTGGGACACCCAAACCCCCTTTTTATTATGCTTTTCCACACATGTGCTCCAGTGGATACTAGAGGGGGGTCTCCATCACACAAACTTCTACCAAAAAGCTAGTCAGTTTAGCACCTTTACAAAGTGACTTCATTCATGTAGTTGACATTTGTAACTGGCCAAACTAAAATAGTGTCCGTCACTTTCAAGCAATGTTTGTCATTTCCTATTTCTGCCCTCAATAGCTTGTGTTGCTAAATCTTCCTTTTGGACATTCTCATAGGGGAGCGAAAACTTGGGCCGTCTGAGGAAACCCCCAAACCAACACCTACCAAAAAAGGGGAAAGAGCAGAAGCAGAGGAGGAGGAGGAGGAGGAAGGAGAGATCATCGAACTTGGAGAAATTGTCACCACAACAGGTGAGTGTGGGAGAACACAGCTACTGGTAAGCTAATCCATGTATGGCTGCCTCATTTCCAACACCCCATTTTTGTTTGTTTGTGGTTTTTTAGGTGACGTGGATGTTGTGGAAGAAAAATCGCACTTTACCACAGAGAGTGCCCACGTACTCATCGAGAGATAATGGTCTGCAATAGAGATCTAGATTACATAAAGCAAAACATCAATGATGTTCAACAAAAATTGAAGAACATCATTGATGTTTTAGGAAAATATGAAAACGCACCAAGTAATTAACACACATTTGTGCCAGCTTCAGAACACATTTGCAACTTAAAAACTGTCTGAAATTTGGAACATGCACACATTGTGTCCACATGTGCTAGCTCCCACCATGGTGGATGAATGGCAACGTTTTTTTTGGGGTGCAAACACTTTACGAACTACGAAAGTGGTTGTGGTGAAGGGGTTGCACCCCCAAAAAACGTCCATTCATCCCCATGATGGAAAATGGCACTTTTGAAGCTTCTAGGCATGTGTTTTACCATCTAATGACCATTTTCAGTCCCAAATTGTGTGCATGTTCCAAATTTCCACTTTTCGGGGGTGACCCCCCCATGTGATGAAGGCAAGATCAAACACACTTTGAACATATAGTCATGTCTGATCTTGTCTTCACTTTACAAAGTTGAACTTTCCAAGTTCCTAGGTTCTGTTTTGCTCCATGCCTGGTTTTACCAATTGCGGAATGTTTGTAAACAATGTTGTAAATAACCAAGATGTTGTCAGTTTTGGCGTGAAGATTGTAAACGCACTTGGAATGTTTTCCTAGTAAACTTTTATTTTTCTAAATGTGTGGCTTCCTTATTTAAAAAACACAATGCATTATGTATGTAAAATGAAAAGGATATGGGGGCAATGGGTGTTATTTACTAAAGGCAAATCCACTTTGCACTCCAATTTTCTTTCCGGGGAACTTTTTCAATGCACTTGTAGAGCATAGCGGATTTGACTTATGTAAATGACACCCACAGTGCTTTGTACGAAAACACGGAGCACAGCATTTTGGAGAATACACACATGTCAGACCTGGTGATGAAAAGGAGTATTTTGGGTGTCAGTTATGCAGTACAAACCTTCTCTAGACCAAAGATTAGGTAGCAAACACACAACATGAGAATAATCTTTTTGGGAAGAAGAGACTGTTACCTCCTTTTGCCCAGAAAGTGCATTCCCACTGTCGAAGGCAAAGGGAAAAAAATGTCAAAGTAAAATAAGCTAAAAAGAAGACTGAAATGACATGAAATCATAGGTTGGTTAAAATATCAGATTTATTAAAAAATGCCTCTCACACATCGTCAGGCAGAGCAATGGCCCCCCTACCCACAAAGTACTGCATATATTGGTCCCGGACCACACGGGCATTTAGAGGGGGCAAGCCTGGACGTGCCACTCGAAGGGCTGTAGTTCGGCATTTGGAGGGCCCTCCACATCTGGGCCAACGGGCACCACATAGTTCCTGTTATGTCTTTTGAGGAAGTTGTGCAATATGCAACAGGCAAGAACTATGTGGTTCAGTTTGTATTCCGCCAAGTTAAATGCCGTCAGGAACAGGCGGAAGCGGCTGGCCAGGATGCCAAAAGCGTTCTCCACAACTCTTCTGGCTCTGGACAGCCTGTAGTTGAAGACCCTCTGGTCCGGGGTGAGGGTCCTCATCGGGAACGGCCTCATCACATGGGGAGTCAACGCAAACGCTTCATCTGCGACAAAGACGAAGGGGAGTCCTTCGGCATTCTCCTCTGGAGGTGGCAAGCACAGACTGCCACTTTGGAGACGCCAGTAGAACTCCGTGTGCGTAATGGCCCCACCATCCGATATCCGGCCGTTCATCCCCACGTCCACATACATAAACTCGTATGTTGCCGACACCACCGCCAACATCACTACACTATTAAACCCTTTATAATTATAATAGTAGGACCCCGAGTTGGGCGGTGGGACGATGCGGACGTGTTTCCCATCAATTGCCCCTCCGCAGTTAGGAAAGTCCCAATGGCTGGCAAAGTGGGAGGCCACAGTCTGCCATTCCTGTGGCGTGGAAGGGAACTGTGGAGTGAAACAAGAAAAAAAAATTAGTCACTTTGCACCTAAACATTGCAAGCAGATTAGACAATCAACATCTTGGAACAAGAGCATTGTCTAAAATTGGAGGCTGGAAATTATTTGCACAGAAAAGTAGAGGCTCCCCTTCACAGATTACCCCCCCCCCCATCAATCCCCCCCCTTCTGATGGGCCATTGGCAATAACTAGGGGTTTTGGGGGGGGGGGGGGTGGTGGACAGCTAACCCTCTGCACTTCATTGATTGGCAAATGGCTCAATAATGTGGGCTAGTTTGGCCAGACCCTCTGTACTTAACACTATTGGCAGGCCACAGGAAAGATCAAATAACATTTCAGGGGCCCCCCCCCCCCCCCCCCGCCCCAAAAAAGGCAGGCACAGTGTGACATTATTAAATTACCAAGCAAGCTAATAGGAGGGAAAGAAGACAAAAAAATAGGAAATGGAATGTATGGAGGCAGTCCCTTGCACTACATGCTTTGCTGAATTCATCCCTAAAGATGCGCACTATAAAGAGGTAGGTATATAGTGTGTATGGACCTTGGGAAAGCCAGCAGATAAAGGATTGGTACCATCTGACAGAGCAGTTGGGGAGGGGGTTCCTAATGAGTTTGCCCCCCCCCCCCCCACCAAAAGAACAAAAAAAGGGGGCTCTACATGAAGTAAACCACACAGCAAACATTTGTGCATATTTTAGGGGGTGTTTTTGGGCAAACAATACTATGCAGCAGACAAAAGACATTGCTTAAGTGACTAGGCCATAGGTGTCTATTGGGGCAGAAGAGCATGCTGGTGAGGTAAGTGAAGGGAAAAATGCATGAAGGAGAAAAGGGGCACAGCATATTAGAACATATTGCAATCATGGTAATTAGGGAAGGAGGTCAAAAATACAAGTCATTAGCAAACAGAGCATACATAGAAGGGAATAGTAAAGTAGAAATGTTACCTTAATATAGTCCTCCTGCAGGACCTGAATGATGGCAGAACAGGTCTCTGGAATAATGATTCCCAGGGCCTGGGGAGAGATACCTGAAGAGAACTTCAAATCCTGAAGACTTCTCCCTGTCGCCAAGTACCTCAACGTGGCAACAAGCCTCTGCTCCGGAGTAATGGCTTGTCTCATGCAGGTATCCTGCCGGCTGATAAAGGGGGTCAGCAAAGCCAAAAGACGGTGAAAATCGGGGTCCGTCATCCTGAGAAAGTTCCTGAAATCATCAGGATTATTCTCCCGGATCTCACGAAGCAAAGGCATGTGCGAGAACTGGTCACGCTAGAAGGAACCAATTCTTGGTCCACATACTCCTCGTCACTCTGTTCATGGACGGGTCTTGGGTCAAAGCTAAAAGCCCGACACCAATTCCGCGTACAGCACGAACTCGGCGACGAGTACGCACGGGAAACATCGCTCAGAAGGTCACAAAAGGTCGGCTGGTCAGAACGGACAAACAGAAAGCACCGATAAACAGCAAGGCCTGAAAGAACGAAGTGAATACCAGCAACGAGCAGACAATAAGCAGTGCAAATCAAAGCGTCCTATATCAAGATATAGGCCGCAATGACCAACAAATGCGAACTGACTACACGCACTAATAAACAGATACGCACGACAAGCACAAACTGAAGAGCAGTAACGATCTGAGTCAGAAAACTGAGAAGCGCGAATCTTAAGTCACCAAACTTCCACTAACTCTCGATAAACACGGGATCAGCAGAAGGAGCCCAACGGGTGCCTGACGTGGTGCTGAACTTCACTTTTGTAATCTCGTGGACGACGACTTACGTCACGACGTTCTTCCGGACCGGATATTCCGACAACGTAGTCCGACCGTGTGTACGCAACGCCAACATCGGACAAAGTACGTCGGACAAAGTCCGACTGACCTGGTCCGCGGATTGTCCGAGCGTGTGTATGGGGCTTAAGTGGTATAGTATCTGAACAGATCAATATCTGATCTGATCAGATCTATACTAGCGTCCCAGCAGTTTAGGGTTCCAAAAAAACGCGTTGTTAGCGGGATCAGCCCAGATACCTGCTAGCACCTGCGTTTTCCCCCTCCGCCCAGCCCACCCAAGTGCAGTATCGATCGATCACTGTCACTTACAAAACACTAAGCACACATAACTGCAGTGTTCGCAGAGTCAGGCCTGATCCCTGCGATCTCTAACATTTTTTTTGTGGTAGCGTTTTGATTCAGTCGCTAACAGTCAGGAGCTTTTTTACCTGTGAATCTCAAAAAAAAAATAAAAAAAACAAAAATAGTTGTCGTTTTATTGTTCTCTCTCTCTCTCTATTGTTGCTCTTTTTTTACTCCATTCTATTCTGCAATGTTTTATCATGCTTGCTTTTCAGGTATGTAATTTTGTTTACTGTGTTTTAGTGTTAAGCATTTTTTTGTTTTCAGGTGCGCCATTCAGTTGCAGCGCGGATTTATTTATCTTGACAGCAACAGCGTTTGCTCCCACGATACATAAAGCCGCGACTCCAACGCTGTAGGAGGTGATTTCACCACCACAGTTAAAAAAAAGAGCATATGTGCCGAAGCATGGGGGCAGCAGGGGGGGCGGAGGAGCGATTGGCTCCTAATGCCACGTACATACGGTCGAAATTCCGACCGTGTGTACACGGCATAACTTTTGCGGGAGGATGCCCCCATGCATCGGCATATATAAATGGTGCATGTATGCCCATCATTAGAAGTGGGTGGATGAAGGGAGGTATTCTAATGGTGGGCATACCCACCAATCAATCTCTTTTTTTCGTTCAGCCAAGAGGCTGCATGAAAAAAAAAAAGATTACAATATATGTCCAGTATGTTGCTGGACTTTGAATGGTTATACCAGAATGATGCCTGCAGGTTTAGGTATCATCTTGGTATCATTCTTTTCAGCCAGTGATCGGCTTTCATGTAAAAGCAATTCTAGCGGGTAATTAGCCTCTAGACTGCTTTTACAAGCAGTGGGAGGGAATGTCCCCCCTCCCGGATATAAACCGCGCCATTGGGAAATTGGGAAAGCATTTCATCACACCAATCTTGGTGTGGTCAGATGCTTTGAGGGCAGAGGAAAGATCTAGGGTCTAATAGACCCCAATTTTTTCAAAAAAAGAGTACCTGTCACTGCCTATTGCTATCATAGGGGATATTTACATTCCCTGAGATAACAATAAAAATCATAACAAAGAAAAAAATGGAAGGAACAGTTTAAAAATAGAATAAAAAAACTAAATAAATAAAAAAAAAAAACTAAAAAAAAAAAAAAAAAAAAGCACCCCTGCCCCCCCTTCTCTTGCGCAAAGGCGTACACAAGCGTTGGTCTGGCGTCATATGTAAACAGCAATTGCACCATGCATGTGAGGTATCACCGCGAAGGTCAGATCGAGGGCAGTAATTTTAGCAGTAGACCTCCTCCATGAATCTAATGTGGTATCATGTAAAGGCTTTTAAAGGCTTTTAAAAATGTATGTAGTTTGTCGCCACTGCGTGTTTGTGCGCAATTTTAAAGCATGTCGTGTTTGGTATCCATGTACTCGGCCTAAGATCATATTTTTTATTTCATCAAAAATTTGAGCAATATAGTGTGTTTTAGTGCATTAAAATAAAAAAAAGTGTATTTTTTCCACAAAAAATGCGTTTGAAAAATCGCTGCGCAAATACTGTGTGGAAAAAAAAAAAATGCAACACCCACCATTTTAATCTGTAGGGCCTTTGCTTTAACAATATATATAGTGTTTGGGGGTTCAACGTAATTTTCTTGCAAAAAAAAAAATATGTTTTCATGTAAACAAAAAGTGTCAGAAAGGGCTTTGTCTTCAAGTGGTTAGAAGAGTGGGTGACGTGTGACATAGGCTTCTAAATGTTGTGCATAAAATGCCAGGACAGTTCAAACCCCCCCCAAATGACCCCATTTTGGAAAGTAGACACCCCAAGCTATTTGCTGAGAGCAATGTTGAGCCCATTCAATATTTTTTTTTTTTGTCCCAAGAGATTGAATAATGAAAAAAAAAATATATATATATTTTTTTTACAAAAAGTTGTCACTAAATGATATATTGCTCAAACATGTCATGGGCATATGTGGAAATACACCCCAAAATACATTCTGTTGCTTCTCCTGAGTACGGGGATACCACATGTGTGGGACTTTTTGGGAGCCTAGCTGCGTACGGAACCCCAAAAACCAAGCACCGCCTTCAGGCTTTCTAAGGGAGTCATTTTTTTATTTCACTTCTCACTGCCAATCACAGTTTCGGAGGCAATGGAATGCCCAGATGGCATAAAACCCCCCAAAATGACCCCATTTTGGAAAGTAGACACCCCAAGCTATTTGCTGAGAGGTATTGTGAGTATTTTGCAGATGTCGCTTTTTGTCACAAAGTTTTGAAAATTGAAAAAAAAAAGAAAAAAAAAATTTTTTTTTTTTCTTTACTTTCTTCATTTTCAAAAACAAATGAGAGCTTTAAAATACTCACCATGCCTCTCAACAAATAGCTTGGGGTGTCTACTTTCCAAAATGGGGTCATTTGGGGGGGTTTTGTGCTATTTTGGCATTTTATGGCCTTCGAAACTGTGATAGGTAGTGAGGAGTGAAATCAAAAATTTGCACCCTTAGAAATCCTGAAGGCGGTGCTTGGGTTTCGGGGCCCCGTACGCGGCTAGGCTCCCAAAAAGTCCCACACATGTGGTATCCCCATACTCAGGAGAAGCAGCAAAATGTATTTTGGGGTGCAATTCCACATATAACTATGGCATGTGTGAGCAATATATCATTTAGTGACAACTTTTTGAAGAAAAAAAAAAATTCTTTTTTATTTTTGTCTTTATTCAATCACTTGGGACTAAAAAAAAAAATATTCAATGGGCTCAACATGCCTCTCAGCAAATAGCTTGGGGTGTCTACTTTCCAAAATGGGGTCATTTGGGGGGGTTTTGTACTTCTCTGCCATTTTAGCACCTCAAGAAATGAAATAGGCAGTCATAAATTAAAAGCGGTGTAAATTCCAGAAAATGTACTCTAGTTTGTAGACGCTATAACTTTTGCGCAAACCAATAAATATACGCTTATTGGCATTTTTTTTACTAAAGACATGTGGCTGAATACATTTTGGCCCAAATGTTTGACTAAAATTGAGTTTATTAGATTTTTCTTATAACAAAAAGTAGAAAATCTCTTTTTTTTTCAAAATTTTCGCTCTTTTTCCGTTTATATCGCAAAAAATAAAAATCACAGAGGCAATCAAATACCATCAAAAGAAAGCTCTATTTGTGGGAAGAAAAGGACGCAAATTTCGTTTCGTTACAAAATTGCATGACCGCGCAATTACCAGTTAAAGTAGTGCAGTGCGAAATTGAAAAAAGACCTCTGGTCCTTAAGCTGACAATTGGTCCGGGGCTGAAGTGGTTAAGGTTTGCAGTAATTCTGGAGCAGCTCAAGGCTCACCATATACCAAGTTCTTTAAGATCCCTGGCGGTATTCCCGAGTGTGGCTCAGGGTTAAATTTCAGTACCATTTTCAGTACTATTAGTGGTAACCCTGAGCCACACTTGGTATTGCATCTCAGGATCCTAGTCCAGGTTACTTACCTCGTCCCAGGATTCAAAAAGTACAAATTTTATAACACATACAGTAAGTACACTGTAATCTTATAGATTACATTACTATATGAAATCATTTCACCTCCCGTTTGTCCCTAATGCTTTGTCCAGTGCCCTGCATGCACTTTTAAATTATATATACTGTTCTTTCTACCTGGAAACTTGAGAATGTCCATGGCAACCAAAATGTTTCCCCTTACGTCAAAAGTGGTTTTATACCAGCTAGAAAACAGCAATAGTAACTTAGAACACTTGCAGAATTGAGCGATAGTGAATCGTGAGGAAATTCATTTTATTATTATTATTATTATTATATTATTATTTTTTATAATTATTTATAGTTATTTATTATATTATAATTTATGATTTTGTGTTTCAAACTTTATCATACCCAGGATGTCTACTAGACTCTTGCTTGGACAGATTTAAGAGTATTTTACTAATAATTACAGGCCTAAAATATAAAACGCCAAATTTCTATGTAAAACAATATACCACTTTGAGAAGCAAAAATCTGACATAATCATACCGCCAGGGTGACTACGCAATGAATCCTAAAAAGACACTTTCAGACTGGTTATTGTGTGGCGAGACTTAGAAACTGCTGTGTGCCTGGCTGCTGTGCACCCAATAGGCAATAGAACCGGGAACAAACAGTGAAACCGGCCTGGGGTCTGTGCTATGTATTTTTACTAGGTAAAAAAACTAATTTAATTTGTTAAAATGTATAGGTCTTACTTCTGCATTACTTAGGCATGTGTGGTTTACTCTCACAAAGTAAGGAATTCTGTATCCAGGTGTTTTAAATACCAAAACAAATAGTGTTTACTAAAAGAAATACAGTTATATCATCTTAAAGTTTATCTATAGTCAAACAAATTTTATCTAAGAGATAATCAGTTAACTCTACCCTCAAATAAATGATATCTAACTAATTCCCTCCCTATGCTATTCCTTCATTAACCAATAACAAGTGTGGGCAGCCCTTGACCCAGCTGTATTGCTTTCTCTTAATTAGAGGATAGGGAAGTCAGATCCTGGTTGTACCATCCAACAAAGATTTATGAGTTGAAAAACTAGAAAATATGAGAAGTTTTGGCTTGAAAGGGCCATACATTTTAGTTATTAATTTTGCTGTTTGCATGCTGTTTGTTTTGCTGTTTTGCTGTTTGCATTCACTTCCACTTAAAGCGGAGTTCCACCCAAAAGTAGATCTTGTTGGTGGTATCCTGTTCCCATTTCTGGGAGTCCGGGCCGAGGCCCGTGACATCACCGCGGGGCTCCCTCCTCCTCTTCCTGACGCCAGGCCAGTAGGAGAGAGGAGCCGGGCCTTGCGCATGTGCAGTAGGGTTCCCGGCGTTAAGCTGTCAGGCTACACTGCCGGGTACCCTTACCCGCAATGGCGGTGGCAGCACCTGACAGCTGATGGAAACATCAGCTGCGGTGCTGACATCTCTGGACTCCAGGACAGATAAGTGTCCTATTGTTAAAAGCCAGCAGCTGCAGTATGTGTAGCTGTTGGCTTTTAATTTTTTTTTTTTGGGGGGGCGGAACACCGCTTTAAGTATCAACCTAAATCTCTACTTTAAAGCTGAACCATGAGAAGAAAAGAAATCCTTCCTTGCAGTGGGACTGCTTGTTTAGGTCTAGAATACTGGGTACAGTAATTTTACTTTTCTGATTCCCCTGCTCCTATAGGCTCCTCAGCTCTGCTATAGCAGTACCTGCAGCCTCTTCACCCGGACACGCTGATGGTCTAAAGTAGTGTTTCTCAACTCTAGTCCTCAAGGCACATCAACAGGTCATGTTTTCAGGCTCTCCATTATTTTGCACAGGTGATTTGATCAGTTTCACTGCCTTAGTAATTACCACAGCGGTTTCATCTGAGGGAAATACTGAAAACATGACCTGTTGGGGCGCCTTGAGCACTGGAGTTGAGAAACACTGGTCTAAAGTTCTCAGATGTCATTGAAACTGACAAGATGTCTAGGGACAATCCAATAGCAGAGTGCAGGGGAGCACCACCTACAGGGGAGTGGAGGATTGGGTAATAAAAGTTATTTTACTATTCCTAACATGGAAACAAACAGTTAACCTTAGCCAGGTGGGGGCAGCCCCACTGCAAGGGAGACTTTTATTTTTCCCAAAGTTGGGCTTTAAATAGCTGATCTATTGTAATTATAGGTAGAGCATGGTGGGATGACGCTCTGTTATTTGATGCATACTCAGCAGCAAGAACACTATGGGGGTTATTTACTAAAGGAAAATCCACTTTGCACTGAAAGTACACTTGGAAGTAAAGTCGCTGTAGATCTGAGGGGGACATGCAAGTCAGCAGAGCTTCCACTCATTTCAGATCTACCCCTTAGATTTAGAACGACTGCACTTCCAAGTGCACTTTCAGTGCAAAGTGGATTTGCCTTTCGTAAATAACCCCCTACGTGAGGTCAAGTAATTAACAGGCCATTTGTAATTTTCATGAATGGTTTATAACATGACATCTCAAAATGTAACTTTTGCAACATATTGTTAAAATGATAATGGAATGATTCTCTCCAAACACAAAAACACCAAAAAATACAGTTTAACTTTCAACCCTATATAGCCACTTCCTTTAAGTTTAAGCAGAGTAATATTTTAACCCATTCATCCATAGTTCACACAGTATACAGGTGCGACGAAGTGCACGCACTTTTACGTGCCTCTCAAATAGGACAGCCCTTTTTTTTAAAGGGCTACCCTATGTGCGAGAAATGTGAAAAAGGAGTCCCTGACCCTTTTCAAAAATGAGCCGCACCAAAGCGCATGCTGCTGTGGCACCATGTGGTTTAGTACACTCAAAAACATGTGTGTTAGCAGATGCGTGGGGCTGCTGCTATTAACAATTAATGGCACCACTGCGTGTCTGCTAAAGGGCAGTGTGTTTCTGTGCATGTCAGGAAAGTGCACGATTCCGCACACATTCACAACACACACATGGTGTGAACCTAGCCTATTCCTTCTGTAAATAGATTTGAAACCTCAGTACTGTCTGCTTATCATAACTCATGGCAACTTAAAGTGATTGTAAAGTCTCTGTTATTTATATATATATATATATATATATATATATATATACTGTATATATTTAAAAACATTTTATACTTACTTGCACTGTGTAGTGGTTTTGCACAGAACAGCCTTGATCCTCCTCTTCTGGGGTCCCTGTTCTGTGCTCCTGGCCTCTCCCTCCTGTTGAGTACCCCCACAGCAAGCAGCTTGCTGTTGAGGCACCCGAGCTGAGCCACAGATCCGTGTGTCCATTCAGACATGGAGTTGTGGTTTGGCCCCACCACCTCTCTCTTCTCATTGGATAACTGACTTTGACAGCAGCAGGAGTCAATGACGTGTAGCACCCTCTGCCAATAGGTAGGTGCTAGTAAGGTAATTTTACTAGGTTTATCCAGCACAGGCAAATTTAGGCAGGCCTATGCTGCAAGCTAGGCCTGTCTGTTTTGATCTGGGGACTGGGAGTGGTCAGAGTAGCTGTGGGTGTTACCACCTGTGCTCTAGCTCTGAGGCGCCTCCCCTGTTTTCAGAGAGAAGGTTCTGGAAAAGGGACTGGGCCTAGAACTGGAGTGGCAGGCAGCTTGTGTGTGAGCCCTGACCATCGAGTTTGGCAGGGGGGAGGGCCTCATATATAATCTGAGGTGATTCTCCACAGGGGACAGTGTCGGCTGGGTGAAGTGAGGAATGGCATGTTAGTCAGTTGCAGGAAGCCCTCCCCATCTGGGAGAGGCCCGGGGAGAGCTGTGAGGGAACATTGCCTTTACACAGTCATTGGCAATGTCTCTGCCACCACACGGTCGGATGGCAGGGAACTCCTGGAGCAGAAGGGCAGGGGAAACTGGTGGTACGCATGGTCCAGTCAAAGTTCCTCATCAAGGACTCAGGGCTGTTGGAAGTTTGGTAAGTGTTACCACAGTGGATGATGGAGAGTCCTGGATCAGAAAAGAGACTGTGGGGATCTGTGTCAAGTCAATGCTGCCTGCGGGCACATGATTTGCAAGTTGGGCTGGCTGGGAACAGTAGTCCATATTTCCTAGAAGATAGGCTTCTAACCCACTGGGCCTCCGGGGAGAGGTTCTGCAGGCCTCAGAACTAGTGGCAGCGAGCAACCAGAGCCACAGTAGAGAGGCTTATTCAGAGTGGGCCCCTACTATTCAATAGAAGAGGATGGGTCATATTTCAATACAGTAACTAAGTTTGTGCAGGAGGAACCAAGTATACAGGAGTGAACAAGTTATGGGCAGGACGTGAAAGAGATCTAAGAACATTGCTTTTACACAGTCATTAGTTATGTCTGTCACACAGTCGGATGGCTAGAGAACTCTTAGATGGAATAGTCTGCGGGGAGCAACAGTCTGCACGTAGATGCAGGAGGAAACTAATACTAAATCCTATATGCACATTATATATTCTGGCTCTACTTTTATTCAAAGTGTAATAAAATCCTTAAATATGATGGCAAAGACTTATCCTATGGGCATCCTATATTCCTATCCCTATCCAAGTTGTTCCCCCCAATAAAACAACAAAAACAAAGCTCGCAAAAGACTGTTCATTGTCTCTGGAAAGGATGTATGAAGTCTGGCAGGGGGGTGCAACCAGTGACTGTAACCTTGTGCTATCACCCATGGCAACCACGGTGAGCGATCACGCTCCAGATTACAAATATGTCCAGGGCTCTGTATGGCACGGGCATTGTTCACTGCATTGCAGAGAAGAAAAAAATGTTTGACTTTATTAATCCTGCTTAACACAGTAAAAGGAGGGGAGGCGTGACCGGATGTGATCGAGGCAGCAAGCTTTCTCCACAGCTCCGCACATCCTGACGGAATCCGGTATATTGGAGGGATTTAACCCGGCTAAAAACATCACCAACAGCTGGGGGAAGGTGAGCGGAACCTAGACATGCATCCATCCACCTCTAAAAAGCACCCTAAACCCCCGAAAGACCAGCGCCAGACCCGCTCCACAAAAGACCCGGTCAGAAGCCCCGCCCCCACCATCTTGCCTGCTCAGAAAGCTGAACAGCGTGCCTCACAGAAGCTGGACAAGATGGCGCTGCAGGGAGATGCAGAGGAGGAAAGGGCACAAATAGAGCAGATGGAGGAGCAGCAAGTGGCGGTAGACGCCGAGGCAATCACAAGACCCATATTGGAGGCCATAAACGCCAGTAAATCTGAACTAATGGGGCGCATAGATGTGTTGTCATCAGAATGTACACTGATCAGGCATGATCTGGACAAAATAAGAAACAGGCTTACTACAGTGGAGGAGCGGGTATCAGAGGTAGAAGACACCTCCAACACCCAGGACCATCATATAGCGGAACTCCGGGACATGGTGCGGTCCCTGCAACGCAGGGCTGATGACGCAGAAGACCGCCAAAGGAGAAACAATATAAGAGTGGTGGGCCTGCCAGAGGGATCAGAAGGCGACAAGCCAGTCACTTTTGCAGAAACATTATTTAAAACTTTGCTTTCCCTGGAAGATTTACCCCCCACTTACGTGGTGGAAAGGGCCCACAGGGTCCCGACGAGTCGCAGACCACCGGGGGCATTTCCGAGACCCTTTCTGGTACGGTTCCTTAATTACAGGGACAGGGACATGATCCTGGCCAAATCAAGAAGGGAACAGGACCTGAAATATGACAACGCTAAACTAATGTTTTTTCCTGACTTCTCGGCTGCCACACAACAACAACGCCGGTCCTTCAATGACATACGCAAAAGGCTACGTGAGAAAGAAATTCAGTACAGCATGTTATACCCGAGCCGCCTTAGGGTTCAATACAAGGGCAGCGTGCGATTCTTTGACAACCCTGTGGAGGCATGCGATTGGATGGACAAGGAGTTTGCATGATCGCAGAGAGACTCACATACTGGAAGGATGATACCAAGCAGTACAGATTACAGTTGTGCCTGTTGCACAAATCCAGTTTAAAGTTAATTTCTTAAGCAGGAGATGTCTGCACTTTCAACAAGCCAAGCGACACACTCAAGTAAGGCGTCAGCAAGATGGACGGGAGAACACTAGGGGATGCACCACCCCTACCAAGCACGTGTTGGGGAAGGAGATGCGGGACGGAGCAGACGATGGACAGAACGCCACTAAACACACGGTTTAATTTTTTCCTACAGATGGAGGGGGCAATACACAACTGGACGGTATGTGCAGAGCCTTGAAGGAGAGGAGTGGTATGCATACATTTTTCTATTTTATGTCCCTTACTCATTTTTCACTCCCCCCTCCCTTTAATTTTTCTGGCCATTCTTCACCCCATTTTTTTTCCCCATGGTGCCCTATGCCTTACACTGATACAGTGTGGCCTAGCCCTCAGTTTGGCTCCAAGATGGACAACATGCACAGGAAAGCATGGTCACATTGAAGGTTTATAGGGGCGGACGCTATGCAGTAAAATGCTGAGTAAAGACCCTAATGCTTTATAGTATGGTCTTCTATGTTTTAACCTGGGAGTACTACAGTTGGGAGAGAAACCTCCATTTTTTCCTCTCTTATCACCTGTTTATACCACATGAAGGTACTGGTTTTGCCATAAAAAATTTTTTTTTTGAATGTGACAATAAGGTAACTCCAATGCTCTATCCGTGTAGGAAGGAGCAACAAGTGGAGGAGAAACAACAGCAAGAATGCCGGACAGTAGATTACAGCGGTTGAACCTCACCGCAACTTTTTGCAGTTTTGTTTTTGGGAAAGAAGCTTTGTTTTTGGGAAAGAAGCTACATATCGGGACTCTTTTTGTGTTTTAGTTTTTCAGGGAGATACTGGTATGATAGCAGGGGGGGTATTTAGGTTTGCCACAGCTCAGAACTCCAGGGGACAGGGAAGAAGCCCAAAAAGGTATGATGCAATGATAGCGGGGAATTGTAGGATGAAACGAAAATTGATTCCACATGTAAGATTCCAAGTGCTCAGAATGCTGATAACTGTATTCACGTATGATAATGGCGGATAGGATAAATGTGGTATCTTGGAATGTCAGAGGTCTGAATCACAAGTTTAAGAGGGCCTCGGTATTCCAATATCTGAAACTGACAAAACCTCACATAATTTTTTTTCAGGAAACACATCTTGATGGTGCTCGAGTGTTGACTATGCGGAGGCCGTGGATTCAAAGGGCGCTGCATGCCACATACTCAACATTCGCGAGAGGAGTGTCTATACTCATTAGCAAATCAATAGCGTGTACTATACACCAAGTCATACTGGATCCAGGGGGAAGATACGTAGCGGTGGTAATGGATTTATGTTATAAGAAACTGTTATTGGTTAATGTATATGTGCCCCCCCCCGGTGCAGGTCCAATTACTGTATGATATGTCCACACGCCTGGCTCAATTTCTACATTTACCCCTGGTGGTGTTGGGGGACTTCAACGCCACGCTAGATGCGGTGTTGGACTCCTCCAATCCGGGCAGGGGGAACTCCACGGAGGTTGTGAATTGGGCCTCAGTTATGGGCCTGGTTGAATTGTGGAGATGGAAACATGGCTCAGACAGATGTTACTCTCACATATCATCAACTCATAGGTCAGCAGCACGAATTGATCTTGCTTTTGGCAATCCTAGCATATTGCAAAATGTTGAGAGTGTGGAATACTTACCGGGTGGGTTGTCGGATCATAACCCCCTCTCCCTGACTCTGTCTTTTCCTACGGGGGCAGGAAGGGGGGGCTGGAGACTCTTAACAGGCTGGTTACAGAATGAGCAGGTGACGGCCCAACTAGAGACCTCAGTTAGATCATACTGGCAATTAAATGCAGAAACTGCCGAACCACCAATAGTATGGGATGCCTTCAAAGCAGTAGCAAGGGGTGAATGCATATCGGCCATAAAAACAACCAGAGTAAATGAACAGGAGGAACTACGCAGCTTGCAGCAAAATGAGAGGGAATGTGCAGAGGCTCATGCGGGATCCCCGACTGGAGCCTCATATGAAGCACTGATGGCAGCAAGGAGGAAGCTCTCCTTGCACCTTAAGGATCTGACCAGCTCTGACTTGACCAGATCTGCACATACGGTGTTCGCAGAGGGGGACAAAAATGGTAAGCTCCTGGCCATGCTGGTGGCGGATCAGAGGCCAATTGCGCACATCCCTGTGATAAGGAGCAATGCCGGGAATTTGGTCACGGACCCGACGCTTATCATGGGGGAATTTATTGAATTCTTCTCTAAACTGTACTCGCCCATTCCCAGGTACGACTCCACGACTTTAGACTCCCTACTACAGAACCTACCTATCCCAAGACTGGCCGAGGAAGACTGTAAGTTTCTTGACGCAAAAATTTCACTTAAGGAGATACAGACGGCAATATATGCATTCCCGCCAAATAAGGCACCAGGCCCGGACGGATTTCCCATAGAATTCTACAAAACAAACCTAGACTCACTAGCCCCGCGGTTTAACTGGCTGTTAGAACATTGCTTAGAAAATAACACTCTACCAGCCTCAATGCTGGAGGCATATATGATCCTACTGTTAAAACCAGGAAAGGACCCGACTGAATGTGCATCGTATAGGCCCATCGCCCTACTGAATATAGATCTTAAGATACTGACAAAAATTTTAGCAACTAGATTAGCAAAAGTTATTCCCTCAATAGTAAATATAGATCAGACAGGGTTCATGCCGGGCAAATCCACTGACACAAACTTGCGAAGACTTTTCACACACCTGCAACTACCTCCCACCGACTCTGATAGCAGATTAATAGTATCCATAGACATAGAAAAAGCATTTGATTCTGTAGATTGGGAATATATGCTTAAGGTACTAGAGGTTATGGGTTTTGGCCCTCAATTTTGCAAATGGGTCTCCATGCTGTACAAAGATCCCAAAGTAGCCATTAGGTTGGGTAACAAAATTTCTGATTTTTTCACGGTGGGCAGGGGCACCAGACAGGGATGCCCCCTGTCTCCCTTTCTATTCGCATTAGCAATGGAGCCCCTGGCCACCGCCTTGAGGACAGCAGACGACGTGCAGGCTATACGGGTAGGTACTATTAAGGAAACACTGGCACTCTACGCTGATGACATGCTCCTGTTTCTTAATGATCCAGAGGGATCACTGAGAGCGGCGCTAGCTATACTGAACACATTTACAACTTTCTCGGGACTAAGGGTAAACTGGAGCAAGTCATCAATTCTTCCACTAGATGCCAGAGCTAAGGAGAGGGCGGACCCAACACTACCATTGCAGTGGGTGGAATCTATAAAATACCTAGGTGTCACAATCACTCCAAAAGTACAGGACTATATGACGACGAACCTTAATCCCCTAATAACACTCCTCAAGCAAAAGACCCAAGCGTGGCTCAAACTGCCATTATCAGTCATAGGCAGAATCAGCTTGTTGAAGATGAAAATACTCCCGGTGATCCTCTATTTCTTGAGGCCTGCGCCGATCTGGGTGCCAAAGACCTTCTTCAAATAATTGGAGGGGGTAGTTGGCACCTTCCTGTGGGCTCCCAAACCACCCAGAATTGGAATTAAAATACTGCAGGAACCGAGTGAACAAGGAGGGTTGGCCCTACCAGACTGGCTCAAATATTATCTGGCTAGTCAGATGGTGTTTGCCAGACGGTGGCTGATCTCAGATGACAGTGACGCGGCCACTGTGTTGGAAGCAGCTCACCTAGGGTCATATGAAAGTTTGCAACTAGCGCTCTTCAGGGGTATTAACGCTGACTTACCCATTACCTTATCAATGAAGGCCACTATAAGGGCGTGGGAAATGGCCACGAAATTAGCATCCCCAAGTTACCAAGGGATATCCCCATCCACACCATTATGGATGAACAGAAAATTACCTCACTTCTATAACTACTCGGACCCGATGACATGGGCAGTGAAAGGTATAAATATTTTGAAAGACATAACACATTTGGGTGAATTGCAAGCCTTTCCGCAGCTACAGACGAGACACGACTTACCAAATAACTATTTCTTCAGATACCTCCAGATCCGACATGCCTATCAGGCTCAATTCGAGATGCTGAGAGTGGAATCCCTTCCCTCTACACTTGAATCTCTGCTATCCATAGAAGATCTACCTAAAACACTTTCTGCTACATATAAGGAACTATTTAAGTGCACACCAAAGGCATTAACAAAGTGTAGGACCAGATGGGAAACGGAGGTGCCGGAGATACAGGGGGAGGATTGGGATGACATGTGGATGCAGCCCTTCAAAAATCTAGTATCAGCAAGAGACAGACTAATTCAATTTAAATTTTTGAACAGAAGTTACTACACTCCAGCTAGAATTGCCGCCATATACGGATTAGCAACAGCAGAATGCTGGAGATGTACATTCTCCCCAGCAGGCGCTGATCATATATTTTGGCACTGTCCTAGGATTCAGGAATTCTGGAAAGAAATCACTGACTACATAACAGACTTGCTGACGGTACCAATCCCCCTGACGGTAAAAGTGTGTTTGCTGGGACTGGTGGAGGATGTGATTCCATCAAGGGCACTAAGAACCTTACTTACTATCCTGCTATTCTATGGGAAAAAAGCCATATTACTAAAATGGAAAAATGCCCAGGCCCCCGACATTAATTAGTGAACTCTATGCTACCATATTATAAAGTGACCTACAGAGCGAGAGGGTGTGGAAAAAAATGTGAGAAAGTATGGAGAGCCTGGTACGAATCTGACAATACGGCGGGATGAGGACCAGGGTATATACGAACTGAATACAGGGAAACAAGCTGTTGGACTTCGTGACGTAAGATGGAGTAGGGATGTGAGAATATACTGAGTACTAAAAAACTAAGTGGGAAGTGGAATCTAACTTAGCACAGAACCGCTAAAAGACTGTGGAGGTATACATGAGGAGGGATCAGGTGTCCTGAAATAGTAATGGTACAAACGTGGGGGGCTGAGCTGTGGCAAACAAGGGAGGGGAGGGGAGGGGAGGGAAGGGGGGGGGGGAGGTTGAGGGGGAATGTTGGGCCCTGCGCGGCCAGCTAACTGGGTTGCTGTTATGTTGACACAACCCAGAGGTTACTGTATGTTGTGTGTGGAAAATTTAAATAAAAAGAAACTTTTAAAAAAAACACAGTAAAAGGAGTTGTGGATATCTGCTGTTGCCCCTAGTAATAGAAGGCAACGAGGGGGTATCTTTGACGGTATGTTGCACGGTCAGTCCAACACAGTAGGATATCACAGGAGAGACTTTCCTATGTTAATGGTGATCGCTATATCGTTTTACCTGCTTTCAGTTCCAGCTTTGTGACACTGTTTTAAAAGTTTTAAAACGAAACCTGGACAGTGCCTGCCACCAGGTGTCACTACAGCGCACACTGTCTGAAGTCTGCTTACAGTTCCTCACACGCTGAACCAACAAGCGTATGGGCGGAGTCATGCCCCAGTGGAGGACAGACAAGAACTCAGCGTGCTGCGCACCAGACACATGGTGGAGGAAGATGGCGGAGGGTGATCGGAGGATGCCTGCTGTACAGCGATTGCCTGATATGCAGGACCGGGTGCTAGTCGATACTGGCATCCGACTAGAACTTTGTGGGGGACTCGCCTTGGGAGTGATCGGAGGAGTGGAGCGGCTATGCATGCTGTGTCCCAGTTGTCATCTACTGACAATCGAAGTAACTGCCTGGGCCCGGTGCAGTCACTGTGGGGAGCCACTAACCCGCTTAGGGCCAGTGCAGCTGGACTCAAGATACTACACCATCCACCCGCTCACAGGACTATGCACGCTGCAGCGGCAGGATATTCGGAGGGTGGGAGAGGGCCAAGGATCACTTGCCAATGATGGAGAGGGGCTGCCTGACGGAGCATGTGATCTGTCTACCGGGGGCCTGCTGAGGTAAGTGCAGAGGGGGTGCTGAGATGCCACTGACCAAAAAAACAATGGCTGCCAGATGATTTATGTATCATTTACTTGCTAGAATCCATCTGCCCTTAGATCGTTCTTAGCTGAGAAAGTCCCTCCTCCCCCCTGAAGACTCCTGGGATGTATGACATAATTTGCCTCGGCCAGAAACCAGCAAGTAACTGATGAAATGTAGAAAAAAAAAGTTTAAAACAAATAAAGATGGTATACTTTCCTATTTATTTATCAATGCTTGCAGCAAAATGATTAAAAATAAACAATGTCAATTGAGAGAGTGAAGTTACGTTTTAAAGTGGGGTTGCGGTCAAAAAAAAAAAAGGGGCTTAAAAATCATTAAAAAAAATAAAAAATAAATAACTGGAAAAAAAAATTTTTTTTACTCACCTCTAAATGCCTGTTGCTAGGGGGTCCCTCGAAGTCTGCCACCTTCATTGCCCGGGCAAAACGTCACTTCCCCCTCGGCACCGCACAGTCATCTGGGACCTGTCACGTGTCCCAGATGACTGAGCGTCAAATCACGGCGCACGGCGCCGCTCGCGCATGCGCAGTGGGTGCCCGGCTGTGAAGCCACAGCCGGGTTCCCACATTAGGAATGTCGGCGCCGTGAGCGGCTCGGGGAACGAGGGGGGGTCCTCGTTCCCCCGCATCGCTGGACCCCGGGACAGGTAAGTGTCCGATTTTTAAAAGTCAGCAGCTGCAATGTTTTTAGCTGCTGACTTTTAAAAAAAAAAAAAAAAATTCCCCAGGACGGAGCTCCGCTTTAAGTAAACCGGAGAATATCGCTATTTATCAAACCTGGAATAGGAAGCCCAAAGCTGCTACTTTGTCTAGGGCCCCATTCTGCCTTCAACTTTTCTGATATAAACTCTTTTGTGGCACAAACTATGTAATGTTTACAGGAGTCATAAATGCAAATACTGTATACACCTCTATGATAAAGGGTAAAGTAATTTGTTTGTAAAAAAAAGCTCTCATACTCATTTTCCATGTATTGAAATTTCGTAGTTTTGATTTAGTTCCCCATTTTTTGTATGGTTGCCATAAGCTATTTAGGAAACATTTGACCAAATTTACTGTTAGTCTGGATAGATACTGAACATAGCTTTGCTTCTCCATTGTCAGACCATCAGTGACCTCACCATGTATTAAAGTATTACTGTTTTTACATGAACAAGAGGACATACAGAGCACAGGATTTGAGATCAAAACTTTTCCTGTACTCGAACGTACAAAATACAAAAAGAGTCTTTTTCCTCTAATTCCTTTCATCCCGAGTGCTTCTTTACCTGTAAAAACTCAGCAATCTAATTCTTTCAACGTTTCCTACAAAGGAGTCTTTTTGTTCACTTAGCTTTGTTCAGAAATAGTTGAAAAGTTCGGATGCTGCTTTGTGTTTGAAGACGCCTCACCCGCAGTTAAAGGGCTGTGTTCCTGAATCAGACGCAATGTGGACGCACTGTCTGTCTGTCTATAATTTCAAACTTCTTATTGTGAAAGGTCAACCAGTGAAAGCGCATAGAAATCATTACATTGTATGATATATCGCCACATTCTTTGGATAATTTTTCGGGAAGCAGGCTGGTTGTAGACTGTGTTCACTCTAAAGCTGTAGACACGTTTCATGCCTTTTTTTTCTTTTTTTCTCCCCCTTTGTAATTCAAAGCTGTTTTTCCTGCCAGCTGCTTTTTCTTTTTTTTCTTTGCGGAAATATTCAGGGATGCTTTGCAGAGCACATTAACACCCCTGCCAGAAAAATGTTAATAATGTACCAGAATATGAAAAAACTCATTACTCCAAACTAAAGTAACCATAAACCTCTTCTTTTTGTACTGACCTTATTTTGACACTGAGGTTTATATAAAAGTATTACTTTTCATGGCCTATGATGAAATGAAAGCTTGCTAACCAAACGAATGAAGGATATACAGTATGATTCACTTATGAATAGGTTGCAGCAGGCGGTATACCCTACATTACACATTGTAAGGGAAGGAGC
This sequence comes from Lithobates sylvaticus, assembly GCA_028564925.1. Lineage (NCBI taxonomy): Eukaryota > Metazoa > Chordata > Amphibia > Anura > Ranidae > Lithobates > Lithobates sylvaticus. The sequence continues at coordinate 117,645,611 of CM053034.1, read as the reverse complement.
CACAAAGGGGGTCTTCTATTGAGGGGTGTTGGTTTATGTTACAAAGCTCCCCTGTCATAGTAGCTGCCCTTTTGGTAGTCCTGCATAAATGGCAGACCTACAGTTGGGAGAAAGTGGTTTCTACTATTACGCTATGGATGATAGATAAGATCTGATCCTAGACCCCTCCCACTATGTATCATGTATTAAAGTGAACTTGTGCTCTGCCCATACAGGTCAAGCAAATACTTAACTTCATTTTGCCCCGCTCCACCACCTTATTCAGCTGCAGGGAGCTCCCTGGAGTCTTTGCTTTAGACATAGCTATGGACTCATTTGGATTGATTTACTAGAGGCAAATAGACTGAACAATTTGCAAGGGAATTATCCTCAGTGCTTAGTGAATACGGTGACATTTCACTTTGTAAAGAATACACAATCAGGTGCAAGGGAAATAAAAAAAAACTGCATTTTTCTTGCACATGATTGGCTGATGAGTAAGCAGAATTTCACCTCATTCCCTATGCTCAGGAGGAAATTCCCTTACAAAGTGCAACTTCCCAGCCTTAGAGAACAGTCTATTTGCCTTTATTAAATCAACTGCCCTATGTGACCATGCCAACTTGCTCAAAAAGACTGAGAAAGTCACATGTTCCCCCATTACTGGAAATACTGGGTACATTTTTCATATACCATCACTAAAGAGATAGCAAAGGAAATGTAAGCATATGCTAAATATGAATGAATGAATGACTTGTATAGCGCTGCAAATGCGAACTGAATCGCCTCAAGGTGCTTGTTCCATCCTGCGTTGTCCTACTTCTTAGAAAAGGTGGGTCTTGAGTTTTTTTCTGAAGGCCCAATGGTTTTCTTCCATGCGGATGTTTGTGGGTAGAGCGTTCCATAGCCGTGGTCCTTGGACTGCGAATCGTCGTTCTCCCTTTGATTTGTAACAGGATTTGGGGATGAGGAGGCGATTTTGGTTAGTTGATCGAAGGTTGCGATTGGGTGTGTAGTGTTTTATTTTCTCGCATAGGTATTGAGGGGCGTTTCCTTGTGTGCATTTGTGGGTGAGACAGAGGGTCTTGAATGTGATCCTATCCTTTACCGTTAGCCAATGTAGAGTCCTCAGGGATGGGGAGATGGATTGGGTGTATGGGTGTAGCGCTGGCTGCTGACGAGCACGCGCTATGTGTTTTTCAAAGTTAATGTTCCTAAAACTACAGTTGGGTTTTGGGGCCAATTATGCCAAATTATGGTCTCAGTATCAGTCTAGCTGGAATTGCACTGAGTTCTCCTTGGCCGTAGGTGTTGCTGTCACCGCCGGCGGGTATGAGAGCGCAGTTTAGCTGGGTGTATTGGATGCCCATGTATTGGATGATTTTCTCTCGGAATCAGCCCATTGGGAGTGTCGTCCTGCTGTGAATACTGGGAGGGGGTATTTAAGGTACTGAGATCACGTGTTTTGGGGTTCCGGTCCAGAAGATATCTTCTGTCTGTTTGGTCCTGGTCCTTCTGACCAGCCCTCATGGCCCCCATGGCCTGGGGTGTGAATCCATGCAATTTCAAGCCTCGGGGTTGGATAGCCCGAGGCAAAGCAACTGCAGGGACAGGCCCAAATGGATATTGGGGCCTAATTATCTAAGAGTGGTCCGGTACCGTCTCATCTAAGGAGAGGCCCAGCAACTGGAGAAGCACCCAGGGGAGGACTCTTCGGGAGAAGGCCATACATAAGGCTGGTTTCTCTGAAGGTTTCTCTATGAAGGAGTCTGGAGGCTCAGTTGAAGGACACTAAATAGGAGGTCTATCCAGGGGTGCCTAGAATCCAGCTGTGAAACAGTTTTTCTCTGGATTCCTACAATAAGAGACTTCCTATTCTTTTGCAGTTCAAAAAGGCACCTGAACTTTCATCCTAACCCTCTACCCTACGTTATGAGACTGTTTATTCTTTTCAAATAAATAACCCAAAAAGGAAGATAAAGTGTCAGTTTCCACATTTCTTTGGGTCATCTACCACAGGAAACCCTAGACGGAGACGAGGTGAAGAAGATAACGGTAAGCCCAATAAAACCAACAGCACCTTCGGGGGTCAGTGCTACATGGGTGAAGGGTTTAAGAAAACCTGGCGCACAGGCTTGCTTCTTTAACTTACAAGGCAGGACAATAACCTTTTGTAGATTACAGTTGAACTCTAACCATAACTTTTTCCTTTTTGTTTTTGAAAGAATGGGTTAGAACTTAATTTTGCTGCCTGTTTCCCTGTTGGGAAGATCTCCCCTTGTTTCCTGTTGTGGGCATGGTACATTTTTCCTATTGGGGACACAACAATCAAAACAAAATCAAATGAAAAAAAGAGTTTAGGGGTTATAACCCTTCTCCACTCAAATTAACATGTTTTGTGCTGCTTGACACGATAATGAGAAGTAACATAAGCTTTGTGAGACACAATATTATTTCCTGGAAAATAGGTTCTTAATTTTCCATTTGATTTATTATTGTTATTATTATTATTATTATACAGGATTTATATAGTTCCAACAGTTTGTGCAGCACTTTACAACATGAGGGTAGACAGTACAGTTATAATACAATTCAATACAAGAGGAATCAGAGGGTCTTGCTCATTAGAGCTTACAATCTAAAAGGGACGGTCGAGTGATATAAAGGGTAATAACTGTGGGGGATGGGATGATGGAGAAAACAAACGTAGGGTTGTTACTTGGAGGCAGGATATGCTTTTCTGAAGAGAGAGGTTTTCAGAGATCACCTAAAAGTGGAGTAGGACAGATTGGGGTAGGAAGATCCAGAAGATGGGGGAGGCTTGGGAGAAGTCTTGGAGGCAAGCATGGGAGATGGGGACAAGGGAGCTAAAGAGCATGAGGTCTTGGGAGGAACAAAGAGAACAATTTGGTTGGTATTTTGAGACTAGGTTAGTGATGTAGCTGGGGGCAGAATTGTGGACATCTTTGAAAATTATTGTTAGTATATAGAATTCAATTCATTGGGAGTGGAAGCCAGTGGAGGGACTGGCAGAAACTAAACAGTTGGTAAGGTGGAGTCTGGCAGCAGCATTCATAGTTAACTGAAGGGGAGATAGCTTATGTAAAGGTAATCCAATGAGGAGGAAGTTACTGTAGTTAAGGCGAGAGATAAACCAGAGAGTGAATTAGGAGCTTTGTGGTATCATTGGTTAAGAAGGGGCTTATTTTGGAGATGTTGCGTGGGTTGAGGCAGCAAGATCTGGACACTGAATGGATGTGGGGCCAAAAGGAGAGTTTAGAGTCCAGGGTTACACCTAGCACCAGTGTCGGGACAAGCTCATCCGGTGCCCAGGGCAAAGATGGAAAACTGTCCCCCCCCCCCCCCCCCCCAGCAGTGGAAGCTACAGCACCTACAGACGATGGGATCTATACTGGAAATTTTTTATATAGTAGTATTGGCAGTGATTGGTGACTTAGGCGACTTTTTTTCCTTTAGAAATGTAATTTTGCTGCGGTATTGTTCTAAACACGGGAGAGATGTGCTAGTTTACTAGCCGCCTGACAAGTTTCCCCAGTGTCAGGCAGCTAGTAAACTAGCACATCTTTCCCGTGTTTAGAACAATACCGCAGCAAAATTACATTTCTAAAGGAAAAAAAGTTATTTAAAACTGCTTGTGGCTGTAATGAATTGTCAGATCCCGGCAATATAGATAAAAATCATTGAAAAACACGGCATGGGGACCTGGGTCCTGCCCCAGGGCACTGTATCAATGCAAAAAAAATGTCCTGCTAACCTTGAGTCCGGCGATACTCCGCACTGACAGCTCATATGGCCACTGTACCGGTCCAGGGATTTGAAATCCCCTGCAGCTTTCTCTCCACTTCACCTGGAGTGACAGGACTGACTACACGGGTTCTGATTGGTCGGCGCCCCCCTTGTGATGGTAGCGACCAAATAGAATGCTCCTAAACGTACCTGATGAGGTATGTTTTGGAGATTAAGCCAAGGGGATTTCTAAGCCCCGGATCGGTGAGGCGGCAACCCAATGTCTCCTAGTTGGTGATCGCTGCACTCCAGGTCAGAGGGACTTGGGGGTGAGGAGGGTGTCCTGTGTAAGTTCACCTTACAGATTTTTCTGTAAAGGTGAACTTACCCTTTAAAGTGAATAACTCAACACCAAGTTCACTATATGGACCTCTTATGTATTTATACAAGTTGATCATATCCCCCAATAATCTCCTCTTCTCAAGAGAGAATAAATTCAGTTCCTCTAATCTTTCCTCATAGCTGAGCTCCTCCATGCCTCTTATCAGTTTGGTTGCCCTTCTCTGCACTTTCTTTAGTTCCCCCAATATTTTTTTTTGTGAACTGGTGCCCAAAACTGAACTGTATATTCTAGATGAGGTCTTACTAATGATTTGTAAAATTATATCTCTCTCTCTGGAGTCTATACCTCTATTTTTTTTTTATCCCAAAAAACTTTTTTTATTTTGAATTGAATACATACAATCCAAAAAATCAACATTTAGTCCATATACAGCAATTACTTACAGTCCAGTATACACTGGAAACATTTCGTATATTCACCATACTCACCGTCATCATTTATCCTACATACTGAAGTCAGAGTGCCACCTTGCACCCAAAATCTGAGACAGTTTACCTCGTCATCCCTGAACCAATAGTAATTCAGTTTATCTGCTGCATTTAGCCTACATTGAATCTCAAAAGTCGATCCATGATCAGGTCATCTGGGGCAAGTCCTGGTGTTCCCAACCATGGGTCCCATAGCTTTTCAAATTTTCCAGAGCACCCCCATGTTGATAAATGACTTTCTCCATTCTCAGTGCATTACCTACAGCAATAGTCCATTCTTTGACCGTGGGGGTGAGTCAGACTTCCAATGTAGCATTATCAGTTTGCGGGCCATAAAAAGGGCCCCTGGTGAGGGCTTCTCTTGTATGGTGTTCCCATTCCAGCTCATCTAGCAGGTTCAGTATACAGTATTTAGGATCTAATGGGACTGACACCTTATACACTGTGTTCAGGGTGTCTGTCACCCCCTTCCAGTATATGTGTAGTTTGGGACAGCGCCACAACATATGTATCAAGTCCCCATGGTCCCTTTTGCATCTAGTACATGTTGGTGCGGGTATCAGTCCCATATTATGCAATCTATGGGGGTGTAGTATACTCTCAGGAGTGTGTATAGTTGTGTCAGCCTTTGTGTCACATTTAGGGAGCATATGGCCACTGACTGTAAGGCCTTCTCCCATTGGTCCTCATCTAGGGGGCCTACGTCCGCTTCCCATTTCCTTTTTACTGTCAGGGGGTGCTTCGTGAGGTACTGACGGAGCAGTGTACAGAGCTCTGGGAGATAAATCCTTTAGAGGTCTCTGCTGTCTTAAGCTGAAAGAAGAGGGGTACAGAATCCATATGCCACTCAGAGGCGTTCGTTTGGGCCTTGAATGCATGTCTGAGTTGCATATAGTAAAAGAGCATATATGTTGCTAACTTATACATCTTCCTCAGAGTTTCAAATGACATCAATTCACTGTAATGAATAATTTGTCTAATCTAAGATAGACTAAGAATCTAAGATAGATAATGCCATATTTTTCCACCTTTCTGCATGTTGTAGTTTGACCAACTAGGGGTAAGAATCATTAGACCAGATGGGACTGAACTCAGTGATACCTGTCGCCCCCTGTAGATATCTGGATTTGTTCCATATCTTCTGCAGTAAATTATATGTGGGGAAACTTTTTTGGGGTTTTCAAAAAGCTAATGCCTCAAGGGCAGTTGGAATGGATTTTCCACCCACCGTATAAAGCATAATACTCTCTGAAGCACTGGGGATTCTGTCTGCCTGTTCTCCCTCCGCTACCATGGTACCTATCAAGTGTTGCAGTTGCAATGCCAGATAGTACAGCCTTGGATTTGGTAACGCAAGGCCTTAGGATGTTGCAGATACTCTAATGCCGCGTACACGATCGGAATTTTGGCCAGAAAAAGACCAATGAGAGCTTTTCATCCGAAATGCGACTGTGTGTAGGCTCCATTGGAATTTTGCTGGCCGAATTCCCGCTAGCAAAAATTTGAGAGCATGTTCTCAATTTTTCCGATGGAAAATGTTTCTATCGGAAATTCCGATCGTCTGTAGCAATTCCGACGCGCAAAATTCCTACACATGCTCGGAAACAATTTGACGCATGCTCGGAAGCATTAAACTTAATTTTTTCTCAGCTCGTCGTAGTGTTGTACGTCACCGCGTTCTTGACGGTCGGAATTTGGTGTGACTGTGTGTAGGCAAGACAGTTTGAGTGGAATTCCGTCGGGAAAACCATCAGAGCTTTTTCCGACGAGAATTCCAATCATGTGTACGTGGCATAACTTTATCCTAGGGGGTTGGTTTTTCCAAATCAACTCATGGATTATGGTATTTACTATCCTAAAGGTTTTTAGTGGGATTACCACTGGGGTGTTATGGAGCATGTATAACAGTTGGGGCATAAGAATCATTTTATACCTCTCTTAAGACAAGAAAGGAAACTTCAGCTTGGCATTGAATGCCATTATTACGCTTATGATCTACCAGAACCCCCAGATCCTTCTCCACCACTTCACTTGAGCAAAGAACCTCACTTCAGCAAAAGAAAGCCAGCCTATGCCACCCCAGCATTTGCCCCCCAGCATGTCCCTCCCTCATAAAGGGGGTTTAGCTTTATACTGTGATGGGTGGGGTTCACAATTGCCAATTGGTCAATCAGAAGTGAATAAAAAAAGTATATGGCTAGCAGAACAAGATTTCACACCAAATGAGACTACAAGAGGAGCAGGAGGGCAGAGTTGTAAAAATTAAAGGGGTTGTAAAGGAAAAAAAAAATTCACCTTAATGCATTCTATGCATTAAGGCGAAAAAATATCTGACAATACCGGCCCCCCAGCCCCCCGTTTTACTTACCTGACCCCTCGAAAGTCCTGCGCTCGCCCCCCGACATCCTCTTCACCGCTCATCCTGGCCGTTGATTGGTTACAGTGGATGGATTGAAAGCAGCGCAGCCATTGGCTCGCACTGCTGTCAATCACATCCAATGACGCAGCGCGCCGGGGGGTGGGGCCGAGTGATACAGTGAGCGGCTATGGCTGCCGGCTGTATCACGGAGCACACCCGCAAGCACTCCTCACCATGCGAGGGAGCTCACATGAATGTGAGAAGTCCTTGCGGGGGGAGCCGAGACAGCCGCCGAGGGACCCCAGAGGACCAGGTTAAAGAGCAAAATAAACATCACAATAATGTGGACATGGTTAAAGATGGGCAAGCAGCATCATAGATGAATAGTTTACCAGAAGCACGTTAAAGTAATCAGGCAGTTTTCGGTGGATGCAAGAAGCAGCATCATAGATGAATAGTTTACGTGTGAAGGGACAGAGAGGAGATGATCAGATGAGAGTGGAAGTGCCCACTTGAGCAAAGAACCCCAATTCAGCAAAAGAAACCCAGCCTATGCCACCCCAGCATGTTCCCCCCAGCATGATATAGCTGTGTTTATCTATGTTTGGCATGCTACTCTACAGTTTTAATAATGCAGGTATGTGGAAACAATTGTTTGAAAGTGTCATAAAATGTAAACGCTTCAGGAGTTCGCTTTTTTCACAATGCACTATTTGTCAGTTAATTCCTCTTTTATATGTTTGTAATAATCTACCATTTAAAAGCTGTATTTGTGCTTGTAATAAAGAAAAAAGTGCACATTGTGTTCTCTTTTACTAAAAGGGTAACCATGGCTAGAAATAACACATTGTACTCTTTGAGTCCAAATCTTTAGTTGTGGTTTTTTCACATTTTCAGTGGATGACTCGTTTAAAGTAAAAATGCTCACTATATACAAATGCAGACTTTTTGTCTTTTATGCTACACAAATGTAAGACAGATGGACAAAAGTTATTCTGTTTATAGTACATGCTTATGATATATGTAATGATTAATATTGTTAGTTTGACAACCTAAATGTTTTTCTTATAAAACAAGAAATAGCATTATTTGAAAAGGTACACTGTTAAATACAGAACCAGAGGAAAAAGTAGACATCGAAGAAGGGTTGCAAGAGTTGCAGCTCATTCTTGTCTATAAGCTACATTTGGCAACAAAACATCATTCAAGATTTATTGATTACAGGTATTCATATAGCGCCAGCACTTTATGCAGCACTTTACATAGTGTACATTCACATTAGTTCCAACCTTGAGCCCGGGTTCACACTATTGGGAACCAGCTCGATTCCAGTGTCGGTTCCCGCATTGCATCTCCCTCGCAGGCAGTTCACACTGCCCTCTGCGAACTGCTGCAGGTGTCAATACAAAGTTAATGACATCTCCAGATCGGTTCACAGATCGCGGGGCAAACTGTGAATTCGGACAGGAATCAGATTGCATGGGTTTGAACACCCATGCGATCCGATTCCAGTGCGGGGAAAAAAAGGTTCCGGCACCTTTTTTGTGCGAATCCAATGCGAGTTAAGCCATATTACTGTATGGCTGAATTCGTATTGCCCAGACATCGCAATTGATTGGCACAGCAATGCGGTGCAAATCACATGCGATGTCTGTGTTCGCAGTAGTGTGAACCCAGGCTTAAGGAGCTTACAATCTAATGCTGGCCTTACACCCCTAGAATTTTGTGTCAGCGTTCGGACGAGAAAGTATAAAAAAAAAAAAAACACTTGTCTGACCATTTAATGGTGCCTTCATGGACTCGACCAATTGTGAACGACTTTTTATTCAAGTGACATGTCAATGCATGGATTAGATTAGATATTGGATTAGGGTGTGCACCCCAAAACTCAAACACACATGTGTGTGGGTATATATATATATATATATATATATATATATATATATATATATATAGACATATAGACAGACACACACTTTTAAATAATTGTAACCAAACATTTTGAAATGTGTTAAAACTATTTTTAATATTTCAATACATTTTACATCTTATGGCAGAGGGAGAATATGGGGGTGAGAGAGGGGGGGTGGGATCAGTTGGCAGTGGTGGAGGGGGGAGGGCATGGGATCAGTGGCAGTGCTGGAGAGGGGGGTGATCAGTGGCAGTGCTGGAGGGGGGGTGATCAGTGGCAGTGCTGGAGAGGGGGGGTGATCAGTGGAAGTGCTGGAGAGGGCGGGTGATCAGTGGCAGTGCTAGGGGGTTGATGGGATCAGTGGCAGTTGTGGTGGGGGGTAATGGAATCGGTGGCAGTACTAGGGTGAGATGAGTGGCAGTGGTGGGGGGGTGGAGATGAGTGGCAGTGCTAGGGGATTGATGGGATCAGTGGCAGTGCTGGGGGGATGGGATCAGTGGCAGTGTTGGAAAGTTAATGGGATCAGTGGTGTTGATGATGTTGTGGTGGGGGGGGTAATGGGATCAGTGGCACAGTTGGGGGGGATCATTGACAGTGCTGGGGGTTGATGGGATTAGTGGCAGTGCTGGGGGTTGTGGTGGGGGGATTTGTGGCAGTACTGGGGGGGATCAGTAGCAGTGTTGGGGGTAGATAGGATGAGTGGCAGTGTTGAGGGGCATGCGATCAGTGGCAGCAGTGGTGGAGGGGTGGGATCAGTGACAGTGTTTGGTGGGGGAGATAGGATGAGTGGCAGTGCTCGGGGACATGGGATCAGTGGCAGCAGTGGTGGGGGATAGGATTAGTGGCAGTGCTGAGTGGGGGAGATAGGATGAGTGGCAGTGCTGGGTGGGGGGATGGATGGGATCGGTGGCAGTGCTGGGTGAGGGGATGGATGGGATCAGTGGCAGTGCTGGGTGGGGGGATGGATGGTATCGATGACAGTGCTGGGTGAAGGGGATTGATGGGATCGGTGGCACTCACTTGCTCTCAGTGTGGACTCCATGCTTGCTGGGTCTCCGGCTCCCTCCAGGCTTCACGTGTCTCCTAACACAGTGGAGACCTCCTCCGCTCTTCCTACTGGATCAGCTGGCTATTGCAGTCCCCTGGATGCCATGCCCCCATCTGCCTGCTGCTGTAAATTCAATGGGCAGAGCTGCGGAGAAGCTGGGTGGGCGGTCCTGCAGCAGTTACTTAGAACAAAGGAGTCAGGGGGAGCTGGGAGGCAGAGCCAGCAGCTTTAGTACAGTAGCCGATGGAAACATAGAGCACCAGGCTGGATGAGAGGGGCAGCGGGGCGGCATACAGAACAACCGATGCTCTGCATTTTCCTCCATGCAGACCCTGAATGCTCGATTCTCCTTAATCTTCCTCCCGAATGCATTCAACGGCTGTAGGGTGGAAAATGCAGAGCATCGGTTGTTCTATATGCCGCCTGCTGCCACTCTGATCCAGGTGTAGACAAGTATGTCAGGGGATTAGGGTCAATGTCTCGATGTTCATAAATCAAAAGTTCTACTTCCAGACTAACTCTGACAAGTGCATTTGCAAACGGCTGGTTATGATTTTTCTCAGCTGGTTGTTAATTCAACGGTTAGAAATTCATTAACCACTTGCCTACCGGGCCAATTCTGGCAGAGACCCTAGAGAATAAAATGTCAGTCGTTTTTATCTTGCACTGTATTTGCGCAGCAATTTTTCAAATGCTTTTTTTGGAAAAAGAAAAACTGTTTCATGCGTTTAAAAAAAAAAACAGTAAAGTTAGCCAAATTATTTTGCATAATGTGAAAGACGATGTTACGCCGAGTAAATAGATACCTAACATGTCACGCTTCAAAATTGCACACGCTCGTGGAATGGGGCCAAAATTTGGTACTTAAAAATCCCCATAGGTGACGCTTCAAAAATGTTTAACTGGTTACAATAGGCGAGGTCTAGGGCTATAATTATTGCTCTTGCTCTAACGTTCGCTGCGATACCTCACATGTGTGGTTTGAACACCGTTTTTATATGTGGGCGCAACGTACATTTAAAAAAAATGTTTTGATCCCTTTTGTTCCCATTACAAGGAATGTAAACATCCATTGTAATAGGAATAAGCATGACAGGTCCTCTTTACAGTGAGATATGGAGTCAATAAGACCCCACATCTCACCTCACCTTGAAAAAAAAAAAACAATCTCGGCTTCCCAGCCAAGGCGGCACCATTTGTTTGAATGCAGAGGCCGGGTGTGATGTCATAACATCACGCCTGGCCTCCGAACGATCATAGAGACTTCGGGGACCAACACTTCAAGTTTTTATCCCAGACCAAAATATTTGTGTGGAAGAATCTCTTATACATTTTACTGGCTGACTGCACTTCAAGCAGTATATCCCAAGTAAGAGAGCCAGTATGGGTTTAAATTAAATAAATGATGTGATCCAGCCACTGGATACGTCTTCACCTTCCGGATTTATGAAGGCAAAGACTCCCAGCTCCAGCCCCGTCATTGCCCCACATATATTGGAACCAGTGGGAAATGTATCTGGGAGCTGGCATACCCCCAGTCTCATTATTGGTATAAGAAAGTTACATTTCACCTGTTTCATATGGCCCTGTTTAATTAGTTTGTCTGCTACCAAAAAGAAACTCAAAACCAACAAATCACCTTCCTCAAGTATATTGAAGAAATCGTCACTGCCCTAATTTACCAACAAGGTCCCGCCCCAGGAAGCATTCGCTCTGATAGTGTGAGTCGACTTCACGAGCAACATTTTCCCTATAACATTCCCCCCACAGAATCTGGAAGAAGACGCCACAAGAAATGCCGTGTATGCAGCAGAGGAGGAGTAAGAAGAGATACAAGCTATTATTGTCCCCTCCCAACCTGGCCTGTGCATCGGAGATTGCTTCAAAAATTAATTTATCACACATCCATCAGATATTATTTCCCCTTATTATTAACAGACTGCCATTTCCCCATTTCAAATTCCTGTGTGGATCATTTGCCTGCTACCATGTTACTACCTTACATGTTAATTAACTGACCCTGGCCTGTTTACCGACGATGTCTTTGCCTGCCGATTTAACCACTTAATAATTGGGCACTTAAACCCCCCTCGTGACCAGACCAATTTTCAGCTTTCGGTGCTCTCACACTTTGAATGACAATTACTTTTTTATTTTTTGCGCTATAAATGAAAAAAGAGAAAAATTTGAAAAAAATGCATCTTTCTTTGTTTCTGCGATAAAATTTTGCAAATTATTAATTTTCCTTCATAAATTTTGGCCACAATTTTTACTGCTACATATCTTTGGTAAACATAACCCAAATTAGTGGATATTATTTGGTCTTTGCGAAAGTTAGAGAGTCTACAAACTGTGGTGCAAATCATACAAAATTGATCACACCTGATGTACAGGTGGCTCATTTCATTTGATCTCATCTCATTTCTTGGGACCCGAACAAGCCAGGAAAGTACAAATACCCCCCAAATGACCCCTTTTTTGAAAGTAGACATTCCAAGGTATTTAGTAAGATGCATGGTGAGCTTTTTTGTTGTAATTTTTTCCTACAATTCTTTGCAAAATGAAGATTTTATTTTTTTCCACAAAATTGTCATTGTAGTTTCTCTCACATGGCATGTGTATAATGACACCCCAAAATAAATTCTGCTACTCCTCCTGAGTATTACGATACCACATGTGTGGGACTTTTCCACAGCCAGGCCACATAGAGAGGCCCAACATGCAGGGAGCACCATCACGTGTTCTAGGAGCATAAATTACACATCTAACTTGTTGACTACCTATTATACGTTTGAAGGCCCTGGAGCACCAGGACAATGACACGTGACACTGACGTGGCACTGATGACAGATGGCACTGATACGTGGCACTGATGACAGATGGCACTAATATGTGGCACTGATGACACGTGGCACTGATGACAGATGGCACTTATACGTGGCACTGATGACAGATGGCACTGACAGGTGGCACTGATGACAGATGGCACTAATACGTGGCACTGATGACACGTGACACTGATGAAAGATGGCACGTGACACTGACAGGTGGCACTGATGACAGATGGCACTGATACGTGGCACTGATGACACGTGACACTGATAACAGGTGGCACGTGACACTGACAGGTGGCACTGATGACAGATGGCACTGATACGTGGCACTGATGACAGATGTCACTAATATGTGGCACTGATGACCCGTGACACTGATGTGGCACTGATATGTGGCACTGATGACACGTGGCACTGATGTGGCACTAATGACAGAAGGCACTAATACGTGGCACTGATGACAGATGGTACTTATACATGGCACTGGGGACAAATGGCACTGGGGACAGATGGCACTGACAGGTGGCACTGGGGACAGATGGCACTGACAGATGGCACTGACAGGTGGCAGTGGGGACAGATGGCACTGACATCTGGCACTGACAGTGGGCACTTCATTTTCCGTTTTTTTTTTTATCACTCACGCTGCATCATGCTGCAGCCATTCGTCTTTCCCTCCTCACGCGCTCTGTGTGAGGAGGGAGAGCCGGCGATGAGAGATGATCTCATATGTTTACATATGAGATCATCTCCCATTGGACACGCCGATCGCGCTGTAAACGGCCGCTGCGATTGGCCATTTACAGCGATCTGTGAATGTCTGTGTCCAAGGGACATGGCCAGCACAGAACTTCCCCTATGTTCCAGGGACGCCCTCCTGGCAATTGGTGTCTTTCGGCTATATCGCGGGCGCCTAGTGGTTAAAACCACGTTTCTGACTTCCACGTGCACCAACCTCAGCCTGTTTACCGACGATGCCTCTGCCTGCCGTTTTAAACCACGTTTCTGACTTCCATGTGCACCGACCTTGGCCTGTTAATCGACCATGTTTTTGTCTGCCACTTGGACTGATCTTTTGCCCTTCTACTTTAGTACACAGGTATCTCACATATGTTTCAGAATAGCATTCAGAATAGCGAGTAAAAAAAAAAAATTTCGTTTTCTGTGCTCCCAAAACAGGGTCTGGTTGCCCAGATGCTTCAAATAGATTTGGGTGGGAGAAGCCTCTACCCCTGTCCCCCTGGCCCTAAGCTTGATGGTCCTTTCTGCTGCCTGGACCAATACTTTGGCTGTGCTGACCATATTGCTGCCTGAAATGACCCAGGACATTATGGACCATGTTTCTTTCTGCTGCTTGGACCAATACTTTGGCTGTGTTGACCATATATCTGCCTGCTGCCTCTACTGACTATGGACAGTATTTCTGCCTGGACATCTCTGCCTGCTACCTGGACCAATGCTTTGGCTGTGCTTTGGCTGTGCTGACAGTATCTCTGCCTGTACAACTATGGACAGTATTCCTGCCTGCTGCCTGGATGATTGCTTTTGCTGTCGCTGACCACCTCCCTGTCTGCTGCCTGGACCAATGCTCTCCTCTGTAGATCACTGCACTTCTAAAACCACAGGTAATCTTTTGTTATTTGGTATGTACCAGCTATGAGTTAGAAATATGAATGACCTTCGAAAAAGTGATCGGTAGTCAGAAAATTATATGTGTAATTTATGCTGCTAGAATGCCTGGAGGAGCTACTTGGATGTTGGGCCACTGTATGTGGCCAGGCTGTGTAAAAGTCTCACACATGAGGTATCTTCATACTCAGGAGGAGTAGCGGAATGTATTTTGGGGTGTCATTTTTGCTATGTAAATGCTATGTGTTATAAATATCTTATAAATTAACAACTTTGTGTAAAAAAAATGCATTTTCATTTTTTTTTCCACATTTTCCAAAAACTTCTGGAAAAAGATGAACCATTCAAAAGACTTATTATGCCTCATAGATTATACGTTGGGGTGTTTGCTTTCCAAAATGGGGTCATTTTGTGGGCAATTCCATTGCCCTGGTGATCCAGGGCCTTCAAAAGTTTAATAGGTGGTTGAGAAATTAGATTTATGCTCGTGGAACGCCCGCCTGAAGTTGCTACTTTAATGTTGGGCCTCTGTATGTGGCCAGGTTGTGTACAAGTCTCACCATACTCAGGAGGAGTAGCAGATGGTATTTTGGGGTGTAGTTGCAATTATGCATATGCTGTGTGAGAGAAATAACCTGTTAATATGACCAATTTGTGTAAAAAAATAAAAAATGTCTTAATTTTCCCAAGAATTGTGGCAAAAAATGACAACATCAAAAAACTCACATGCCTCTTAGTAAATACTCTGGACTGTCTATTTTCCAAAAAGGGGTCATTTGGGGGGTATTTGTACTTTCCTGGCTTGTTAGTGTCTCAAGAAATGAGATAGGCTGTCAGTACATCAGGTGTGATTAGATCAATTTTCAGTGATTGGCACCATAGCTTGTAGACTCTAGTCTATAACTTTCACACAGACTAAATAATATCCCCCAGTTTGGTTTATTTTTTACCAAAGATATGTAGCAGTATAAATGTTGGCCCAAATGTATGAAGATAAATTACTTATTTGCTAAATTTTACAACAGAAACTAAAAAAAGTGTTTTTGTTTTTTTTAATTTCCGCAGTTTTTTCACTTATATCACAAAAAATAAAAAGCCAGTGGTGATTAAATACCATCAAAAGAAAGCTCTATTTGTGAGAAAAAAATGATAAAAATGTTGTTTGGATACAGTGTAGCATGACTGAGTAATTGTCATTCAAAGTGTGAGAGCGCTTAAAGCTGAAAATTGGTCTGGTGCCTGGTATTGAAGTGGTTAAATACATTTGGCAGAACTCCGTCAGTATCACCAGCAAAGCAGCTTCATTATTATCCCATTAAAGAAGAAGAGAATGTGCGCTGCATTTCGTGATTTCATAATTTGCCCCGTCACAATTGTGAATTCTCCACTATGATCACTAGTTTTACAAGGCCGACCGCTTCCGACTCATCCTTGCTTTCGAGCATGCGTGTTTGTAATTTGGACTTTTGTCTGACGGACTTGTGTGCACACACTCGGAAAATCCGACAACAGACCGTTGTCTGTGAAAAACTTATAAACCTGCCATCCAACATTTGTCCATGGAAAGTTGGCCAACAATTGTCTGATGGAGCATACAAACGGTCAGATTTTCCGCCAACAGCCTGTCATCACACAATTTCCATCGGAAAATCTGATCGTGTGTACGTGGTTAAAGACGATTGAACAAACATCCTTCTACAGGTGTAAGCCCAGCTTAAGGTACCTACCTCACATACATACATACATACTAGGACCAATTTAGACAGGAGACAATTATCCTACCAACATTTCTTTTGAAGGGTTGGGGGAATCCAGAGTACCCAGAGGAAATCCACACAGGAACAGAAAGGACATGCAAACAAAATGCAGGTAGTGGTGGGATATTTGGGCACCTAAAAATTACTAAAGTTAATATTTATTGCCAAATAAGTTAGTATCATTTTCCAATACATGCACATGTTCCCAAATTTTGTCTCTTTAAATGCTGCAAGTGTAAAAAATACATGTCGATCCTTTCAAAAATTCAGTACACTTCTAACTTCCTTTTAAATCTGCCTTTACTGCATTGACACTTCAGAGAATGTTATTAGCCCTGCCCAGTTCTCCATTGCAAACTACAGAACTCCCTCCCCTGTGTTATAGGGATAGGGAAAGAGGTTGGTGTTCTCTAGTCTAAGCACACTTCCTCCCTGGAGTACAGTGGGTGAGCATTGTCACCCTAGGACAGGGAGTTTGTTACTGTCAGAATCACTGGATAAAAATAAAATAAAAAAATAGAAAATCACATTGGCGAGATTTCCCTTCACCTTGTGTCTCACAAAACATCATGTGAGGGGAAATATCTGCAGAAGGTAAGGAGAAATCCCTTCTTAGACAGTTGTCACCAGAACAAGAGTCCCTCTATTTTTGTTTCGAATGTGGCAACTGTACAGTTTTATATTTCAATATTGTTATTGGAAAAGAAACAAAGTCTGGTAGGAACAGACATATTATTGGAACAAAGCCAATTCTCAGGTTGTCAACATAATAATACAGAAACATGAAAGGTATGACCATAAAAGATAACTGTCATCCAACATTACATCAAAGAAGCATGTTTTAAGCAAAAAAAAAAGAAAAAGAAAAAAATGATCTCATGTTAACCTCCGAGGATTGAATGTACTATCCATCATTATCAAAAAACAAGACAAAACAATCATCGTCAAAAAAAAAAAAGAAAAAAAAAAACATAACATAATCATGAGTAGTAATGGAACCGAACAATTATTTCTCATCAGTATTCAGAAATATTACTATGTATGATGGATGATGGAGAGCAGGAACAAGGGCATAGGGAAAAGGGGAAGGGGGGAGGAAGGTAACGGATAAGGAGCCACGGAGAAATCCTGGCCGTGATCCCTGAGATTATCGTGGGAATCACTACTGTGTGAGGCCTCATAAGGAACCAAATGTACCGTACCTGTAGATACCAGAATAGGAGAGAAGTAATTAGGAAAAGGAAGGAGAGGAAGAAGAAGAAGAAAAGGAAAAAAAATTAGGAGAGGGTCATCCCGGAGTTCATTAGGGAGTCGAGATATAGCCGATCCACATGTCCCTTATCTTTATAAAATTTTGGGGATTTATTAGAAAGTATATGAGTGCTGGGGGCGTCATGACGTGACGTGTGCGCAGCCCGTCAGAAGCCCGTGCTCGCACCCGCACCGGCTCGCACCCGCTCCCGCCCGGCCGCCCATGCTACCACGCTGAGGACCCGGATCCCCCGGCTCTCCATGCACTACAGCTTGCGCGCGGAAGATGACCAGGGAGGAGCGGGGCTGACCCGCCCGCCACCAGCCCACCGACCGCATTGAGAGACCGCATTGAGAGACCCCCCCTCCCTCTTCCGCCGGCACGCTGAGGGGACCAGAACGCTTAGGCAGTGCCCAGGACATCCTCGATACTCAGTCACACTGCGGAGTACCCCCCAGCTGCAGCTGTATCGAGCAGGACCTGACGCGGCTAGGACGCAGACTCCTACCAGAAGCACACGAAGCAGCGGAAGAGCTGCGGTATGAACCGGCAGTGGACGGACTGAACGCCGACCCCCCCCCACCCGACGCCAGGAATGGTGAGTGGCTCGCTGGGCCAGCTATAATTTGGTCCCCCTGACATATGCCCCACCAGAGAAGCATTCCCCTAGGAGACAGGAACAGACATATGGACTTTTCATGTCAGCAGATGAACACCTCCCCAGTCTAATCCCCTTGAATAGGGATGCGAGCAAACGGATATAGGTTAAAATCCTAATGACCCAGATTTTGTAAAATTGATAGTCCTTATTTGGGCAAGATCAGCAGGGACGCCGTACAGACCCTCCCGCCCCCCCCCCCCCCACCGCCAGCAAGCCAACTATTTTAAAACCCCCCGTTGATGGGAACGAAGCAGGGGGAAGGAACCAGGGGGAGCGATATAATAAGGCAGAACAAGGGTACCCCTATCTACAAGAGGAAGGCAAAAGGAGGGAAAAAGAAAAGGGGAAAACACAGTTGACTCCACAATTCAGCGTAACCCAAGGATGGACACTAGCCAATCTTTACATTAATGTCCCTGGGGCAGGAAGAGCTTAGCGCCCCAGAAGGGGAATTCCCCTCAAACACTTATACCCTACCTGTCTTAACGGACTGAGACCCCCCCGACGCAGTGGCCCTACATCAAGAGGGACCGGAGAAAGGGCCCCAGGAGGAGATAGACTAAGAGGAGCGAGGTGTCAAGGGATGGACTGTAACAGCCTCTCGAGACCCCCAGGAAATCCCCGGTATCACCATAGATGCGCCCCGCCCTCCGTCGCCTAAAGTGTCTGAGTACTCCAGGACCCGGAACTCCGGAAGGAAAACACTGTTGAGAGACATTAAGAGAGGTCACTCATAATAGGAACTTTAGACCCTCAGGATCGACTCGCAAGGAACCCTCAATCCAAACCCAGGAGAGTTAGAGCTAGGAGAGTGGGTACAGTGAACACGGTCTGTCCGGAAGCCACTATTAAAGCAGGGGCCGTGCCTCTCCCCGTGCCCAAACCCACCTGTACCCCTCGCCCTTTCTCTTCTCTTCTTTTTTTGGGCTCGTTGAAGCTCCTCCAGCCCGCATAGGCGCCCCCTGACAAAGCCCTCCTCCCTCCATACTCTACTTACTTCCCCAATCTTCTCTTTTTGCACCAAGGGAAAGAGGTCTCAAGAAACAAACGCAAGAGACATATTAGCCATTTGTGAAAAGTCGTTCTTTGTTCTTTTTTCTGTTTTTATCGCCTTCCCTTCTTTGGTCACCCTCCCCGCTTGGAATCTCCCTATATGCCGGTGTATAGTATAAATTAATTTTAGGTGGGGAAAAAGTGGGGGTAAGACGAGGGTAAAAGGGAATGTAATGTGATTACCTAGGATTATACCCTGATCGAAGGTATCTACACAAAAATATACTTCTCACCTCGCACTCCCCCAGGCAAACCCTGATTAGCAAAGAAGGAGGTGATAGTAAGAGGGGACAGTAAGGGGAATACAAGAGGAAGTATAGGACCTCGTACTCACAACAAGTAGAAAACAAGGACGGCAATGAGTATGAGGGGTAAAACAAGCAAGACTAGCAAACCTATACCACCAACCCAAAGTCCGGGGGGTATCCAGAGATATATGGCCACTAATGCAAGCACGATGGAGGAGGGACAGGGGGGCCCTAGATTGAGTCAAGGAGGAGCACCCTTAAGGTCAGGTCTAAATAGGCAGAGAGGCCCGGAGGAAGGCAAAGGAGGGAAGGTAAATGGAGCAAAAATATCGGGACCGAAGGCAGAGGACAAAACCCCCCTAAATCCCACTCTAGGACATGAGGAAGTTCAGGCTGGGGAGATAGAGAGGGGAGCGGAGGGAGGAGACACGGAGATAGGTAGAATTACGCAGCCCACACCCCAAGAGGGGATGCCACAAATTAGAGAGATGCTTTCAGGGATGTTTTCAAAATTGGAAACATCCCTGAAAGGGGAGATTGCAGCCCTGAGGGGAGATATAGGATTAGTCCTGGGGAGAGTAGAAGAGGTGGAAGATAGGTTAGAGATCTATGATCAAAAGCTAGCAGAAATAGCAGAACAGATGAATACCCTCCAGAGATCTAATAGGTTGTTGCTATATAAGTTGGAAGACCAAGAGAATCGAAGCAGAAGGAAGAATCTCCGTATAAAAGGTCTTCCCGACTTGTATGGCAACACGGAATTGAGAAGTGTTGCACAGCAATTATTTAATCCCCTCTTAGATAGAGAAGCCATAGACACCTTGAAAATAGATAGAATACACAGGTTGGGACGAGCCCCGAGAGGAAGTCCAGACGCCCCGAGGGACGTAATAATAAGGTTCCACTACCCAGAAGAGAAGACCCGGATTATGAATAAAATTAGAACACTCAAAGGGATACCATTCGGGGGTGCAGAGCTTCAGATCTATGCA
Source organism: Lithobates sylvaticus (assembly GCA_028564925.1). Lineage (NCBI taxonomy): Eukaryota > Metazoa > Chordata > Amphibia > Anura > Ranidae > Lithobates > Lithobates sylvaticus. The sequence goes on along the minus strand of CM053034.1, from coordinate 117,625,309 downwards.
GACCTTGCCCCGGAAACGCTGAGAAGAAGGTGGCGACTCAAACCTCTGACCTCATCGTTAAGGACAGCAGGGATCCCCTACCAATGGGGGTTCCCAGCATGTTTAGTGGGGAAAAGGGATGGACGATCTGCAGTCCTGCGCTTCCCGGAGGAAGTAGGAGGGTTCTGTGAACGCCTAGGGATCGATCCACCTCCTACAATGTTGGAGTGGGGAGTAGAAGAGGGTATCTGGCCCCCCCAAAACGACCAGCAAGGGAGGGGGAACGGGAGGGGGAGAGCTGGGGGGAGAGGGGAAACTGAGGGTTTTGCAAGGTAGGCGGGACTCAAGTAAAATAAAACAATAATTTCAAAACGAAATATAGAAGGTGGGGGGGAGACGGGGAGGTGGGGCGGGGGGGAGCAGGGGGGTGACGGGGAGTGCACACATAATCACGGAATGAGCCCCAGGGAGAAGATGGAATGTAGGCGACACTATGGAAGAGTCAGCCAGATCCATTCACCAAACGATTATGGGGGGTCCTGTCCAACCCGTCAGGGTGTATCGTTTCAGAAGGGGGGGGGGGGAGGGGAGGAAGGGGAGGAGGGGGGAAGGGGGGTTGATTAGGGTTTGGGGGGTCCTTTATTTTTTTTTTTTTTTTTTTTTTTTTTTTTTGGGTCTCGCTCACCCCCCGCCGACACAGTACAGAAATTGTCCCTGGCTCCACAAGACGCCCTATAGGCTACCTCTCTAAAAAAACAATATGGAGGGGATAAATTTCATTACATATAATGTAAGGGGGTTAAATTCAAAAAAAAAAAGGCATAGGGTAAACGACGAACTTCTCTTCCTGCAGGCAGGCATTGTATGCCTGCAGGAGACACATATAACCGACAGTTCAGGTATTAGATTAAATTCGTTTCATTTCCCACTGTGGTATTATGCAGATTCCCCATCACCTTACTCGAGAGGTATAGCAATCGGCCTTAGTAGGTTAATGGAATTTAAGTTGGAGGAGCGTCTTGTGGACCCGAAGGGAAGATACTTATTTATAAAAGGTATGCTACACAACATGAAATGTACAATTGTGAATGTTTATGCACCAAATAAAAACCCGGATAAATTCCTCAGGAGAGTATTAAGCAAACTCGAGGGGTTTAAAGAAGGTAAACTTATTCTAGCAGGAGACCTTAATTGGAGTATAGACTCAAAATTAGACACCTCAGTAGGCAGGTCTCAAGCTACAGAACAAAGGAAGAAAAAAGTCATTAAAGCATTGGGTGATTGGCAGTTACAAGATACTTGGAGAATATTACACCCAAAAGACAGAGACTACACCTGTTTCTCCCAGGTCCACAGTTCCTTCTCCAGGATAGATTATATTTTTATAGAACACCAGCTGGTCCCGATACTCAGGGAAGCAGAAATAAAAACAATGACCCTATCTGACCACGCCCCAGTGAAAATCCATTTGGATATAAAGGGGGACTGTGGACCTGGAACAAGTTGGAAACTCAATGTCACATTGTTGCAAGACCAAGAGTCAATTAGTAAGATAGAACAGGAATTAGAAACTTTCTTCACTTTAAATGAGACACCAGAGGTCTCGGCCTCAACAGTCTGGGAAACCCATAAAGCGGTGATAAGGGGAAGCTTAATAGGCATCGGAGCAGGAAAAAAAAAAGCAAGGGTAAAAAGGAAAAGGGAGTTATATAAGGATATACAGGAGTTAGAGCAGAAAACAAGACCCAAAGGAATACCGGAGAAACAAGATCTGATTGCCAAAAAAAGAGAGCTAGCAGAATACGTCGAGCAAGAGAGGATAGCCGCAATTCACATTTTAAAGAGAGAGAGATATCAGTGGGGGAATAGAGCAGGTAAATGGTTGGCCAATATGGTGAAGGAAAAAAAGAACAGGACGTTCATAGAGAAGATTAGAGATGTAAACGGCGAGATCTTGATATCATCTCCGGAAATAGCAAATACATTTCATAAATACTACAGTACTTTATACAATATCGAACATAAACAAGGCGAAGGGAAACGGCGGGAGGAAATCAGGGAGTACCTTCGGCATATAGATTTCCCAAAGGGTAAAATGGAAGAAATGGAGGCACTCGGAGCACCGATATCGGTAGAAGAAGTAGAAAGAGCTATAGCCAATACAGCCCCAGGAGGTAGCCCGGGTCCTGACGGATTCTCTATTATATACTATAAAAAGTTCTCTAAGCAGTTAGCACCTAGACTATGCAAATATTTTAATGCAATAGGGACAAGTGAGAAATTTAGAGATGAGACACTACTGGCACATATTACTCTGATTTTAAAGGAGGGGAAAGACCCGATGGCAGTAGAAAGCTATAGGCCAATCTCCTTATTAAACTCGGACATAAAACTATTTGCAAAAATAATCGCCGAAAGATTGAAGTCATATCTGCCAGAATGGATACATAACGACCAAGCTGGGTTCGTGCAGGGGAGGGAAGGTAGAGATAATTCTTTGAAAGCAATAATGCTGATTCAAGAAGCCGTCAGGAGAGGTGCGCCTTCAGTCCTAATGTCAATTGACGCCGAAAAGGCTTTTGACCGGGTCAATTGGGTATTCTTGCTTGAAACATTGAACTATATGGGACTGTGCGATAGGATGATGAAATGGATCGGGGCCCTCTATCAGCATCCGACAACAAAAATAAGAGTCAATGGGACCCTGTCTTCTCCCCTCGACTTGTTTAATGGGACAAGACAGGGGTGCCCACTTTCCCCTCTTTTATTCATAATTACCCTAGAACCCCTATTGTCAGCGATCCGCAAGAACCCTGACATCCGGGGAATTCGAGCTGGAGATAGGGAATATAAGGTATCGGCGTTTGCGGATGACTTGTTGCTCTATATCTCCAACCCCAGAATATCTATCCCAATGGCTATGAAAGAATTAAAACAATACGGTAAACTGTCGAACTTTAAAGTTAACATGTCTAAATCCGAGATATTAAATCTAACTCTACCAATACAAGAACAGAGCGCCATACAATCTAGATTCCAATTTAAATGGTGCAAAAAGGAGCTTAACTATTTGGGAATAAAACTAACGGCTCAAGTAGATAACCTCTTTAACCATAATTATATCCCGCTGATTAATAAAATCAAAAAGCAACTTAGAGGAATGCAATATAAAGTCCTCTCTTGGATGGGGAAGATAAACGCGGTTAAGATGTTTACTCTCCCCTTATTCATCTACACCTGCCAAATGATTCCAATTTCTCTCCCTCAGTCATACCTGAAGAAAATAAAGTCAATAATAACAAAATTTATTTGGGCGGGTAAACGGGCGCGCATCGCATTCGATACATTAGTAAGAGAAAAAGGAAGAGGGGGGCTTGCTGCCCCGGACTTCAAAAAGTACTACGAAGCGGTTGCAATCGCTAGAATAATAGATTGGAGCCACAAACATGAGAATAAAAGTTGGGTGGAACTAGAAAGTAACTTAAGTAGAACAAGAATAGGAGAAATTATATGGATCCCCCCTCACTATAGACACTTAGCACCAAATACAACAGTACTCACAAGGCACGCACTAAAAATTTGGGATATTATTCACAAAAGGCACAATTGGGATTATAACTCCCCACTAATCCCATTATTAAACACAAATTTTTTTCCCCCAGGTAAGGAGGAGTTTATTTATTTTAGTAGATGGTCCAATAAAGAGAATTTAAGATTGATAGATGTGATGGAAGGTAATAGAATTAGCACTTACAACGAGATTATTATGAAATGGGGACATAGAACACTTGACAAATGGCGCTACACCCAAATACAACACTTCACACAGACACTCCCAAAACCCCTACGTGGTAAGAGAGAATTTAGGCCCTTAGAAAAATTAATGGATTCCCCCAACAACCGCGAGAAAAGAATCTCAAAGACGTATAAAATCTTGTTGCGAGCGGCGGAATACGAATACCCAATGTATTTAGGCAAATGGGAAAGTGAGATCGGCCCACTAAATAGCGAGGATCAGAAGACCAAGATCTTAGGACGTGTTTTTTCAACAGCAAAAGACATACAAACAGTAGAAATGTCCTATAAACTTCTAGCTAGGTGGTATGTAACTCCTCAAGGAGCTAACGCCTACAATGTAGATATTTCTCCTAACTGTTGGCGAGGGTGCGAGGCAGTGGGGTCCTTCTCACACCTGTGGTGGTACTGCCCGAAAATAAAGGAATATTGGGAGCAAATAATAGAAATAATTTTTAAAATAACACAGGTAAGGGTGAAGAAGCTCCCATGGGTATGTCTATTCCATGATACAGAGGGCGGAGAGGGAAGACACGCTAGAAATCTTACCCCCTACCTATTAAATGCAGCCAAAGCCCTAATTCCCTGCTACTGGAAACTTCAGGAGACACCCTCAATGAAAGAGTGGGTAGAGAGGGTGGAGAGGACAAGAATAATAGAACTCTCGCTATACACCTTAGAGAATCTAGAAGAAAAATATCAGAGGATATGGCAACAATGGAACGAGTTCAGGGAAACAGAACAATATTTTAGGATAATGGAAGGAAATACTGCGGGGAACGGGTGAGGGTGAGCGAGACGGGGTAGGTTTTTTTTTTTTTTTTTTTTTTTTTTTTTTTTTTTTCCTTTCTAGGGGGGGGGGGGGGAGGTGGGGCCGTGGGGGAAAAATGTATCTTGAATTCGAATAGATGTATTTGTCTAAATACTTGACTACAAACGTTATGAATTTTGTATATGAAGAAAACTGTGAAAATAAAGAATATATAAAAAAAAGAAAGTATATGAGTGAGTTTATCATTAATCATGATCCAATTGAGTTTACGTCTAACGTAATCAAGAGGAATAACCGACTGTTTCCAATGCCTAGCAATTGTAATTCTCACTGCCAGCAATATATAAGTAATCAATTTCACAGATTTTCTGGGCACTTCATCAGGCAGTTTGTGAAAAAGAGCTGCTCCTGGAGATCTGCGAATGTTCACCCCCGTCACCGTGTTTATTAGATTAAATATCCTAATCCAGAACCTAGTCACGAGGGGGCATTGCCACCAAATATACTGCATTGCCCCCAACTGGCCGCATCGTCGGAAACAATTCAACGAAGTGGAAGGATGCATTTTGGCTACCCTAGTCAGAATCAGGTACCAACACAGGAGTGTTTTATAGTTAGCCTCTATTAGAGTTGTATTGATGGAAACTTTAGATAAATTATAAGCAATGTCCCGGTTCAGGTCCCTTTCCTATTGATTCATATAGGCAAGTTTTGAGTCTGGCTCAGTGAGAGAGGCGTATACCGCTGATACATGCCCCCTTTGGAAGCTCCTGGCTTGGCAAGATAGTTCAAAGGTTGTAAGTGTAAGGGGTCCCACCAGTAGGTTAAGTTTAGATCTGGCAAAGGATGCAATTTGATTGTATCAGAATATTTCACTAGGAGGCATTTGCAACGTATCCTTAAAATGTTGCAAAGTGTATATGTGATCTCCATTAAGAAAGTCGCCAATTCTTAATAACCCCTTATTAAGCCACCATTGAAATAATCCTGGTACCAAGCCAGGTGGAAACTCTGGGTTACAAAAAAATGTGAGCTAGTGGTGTATGTGGGGATGATAAAGGGCTGTGGTGACGTGTTCTGTCCCAAACTGCTAAAGAATGTGATAGAGAGGGACATAATATAGGCGGGCATAAATGGCTAGGAAGCCACTTTAATGATCCTATGGGAAATGGATGGCAAAAAAGTGTCTCAATAGAGACCTAAAGGGGGAATGAGCCTTTAGCCTAGGTTAATTGGGAAATCTGGGCTGCTTGGAAATATGCCTGTAGATTAGGAAGGGCAAGCCCACCCCCAGATTTTGGAGTATAAAGCGTTTGTTTTTGCATCCGAGGCCTCTTGTTACCCCACACGAAGCACAGGACTTCAGCCAGTAGACTGCTCACTGCCCCCCTTTCCTGGCCAACCATGCTACATGCTCAAATAAAGGTCTATTTTGGATTTGGGAGAAAGGGATGGGTTTTTTTTTTTTCAAAAATAGTTGTAGTTTTGAACATTTGGTCCTTTACTGAAAGAGTCAGCTGTGAAAGATACATTTTCAAAGCTCTTGTAGTGAAGAGTCCTTTCCATATGCAGAGGATAAACCTCCAATTGTAGAGTGAACTTATATCTTTTGTTGTGACCTTTAAATGCACAACTTTCTACTGTTACTACAGTATATGTCTTATTTGTATATGATCATATACTTGGGAGTATAAAATTCAGTTCAGCAAATCATTCTTCATAGCTAAGGTTCTACATGCCCCTTACTGCCCTTCACTGTACAGTTTTAGAACATCCTTTTTGCGAACAAGCTCACAAAACTGAATTTTATGTTCAAGACAAGGTTATGTCCCTCTCTCTCTCTTGAGTTTATGCTTCTTTTAATAAAATATAGTTACTTGCTCACGCTAGAAACTAAAGAAGGACAATGCATGCTGTTATTAACTGCAGAACCACCCTTTTGTGTGCGCCTCTGCCTGAGAACTACAGTCTTGATGTAAAAATTAGGGATGAGCCGAACACCCCCGGGTTCGGTTCGCACCAGAACCTTCGAACGGACCGAAAGTTTGCGCGAATTTTCGAACCCTATACGTTATAATGGACGCGAACGTTCGAAATCAAAAGTGCTAATTACAACGGCCAATATGCATGTTAATGTCATAAAACAGGTTTGGGCACTTGTCTCCCGAGTCATATGTCATCCTTCTACTCTGTATTACTGCTTTCGCTTTATACCTCAGGTAGGTCAGCCAGCTCTCTCCTCAATGACGCTAGTTCCTTTCCCATCTCCCTGTCTACTGACTTTTATGTTTAGTTTCCTGTTCTTCTCTGGCCTTCCCCTGAGGACTACTTTATGGGAGTATTGGGTCCCGTCCCCCCCTACTATCAGGTCCTGTTTTCTCCATAAACCTATCCTGATGTACATTTCCATCGTAGCTATGGTCACTTTTATACTACCTATAAATCCCTTCACAAACATCTATATGTCCGCAATTTCTCTGCAATCGGTTTGAGAAGAATTGCCACTCCTTTTGTTCTAGTCTGTTTTCGCGTGATATACACTAAAACTGTCTACTTTGCAGATCCGGGGGCCAGGGGGTCCAAGTGAAATGTCAAAAAATACATATACGGCAGAGAAGCGCTAGAAGGAGGAAAGGGGGAGCTGAGCCGACTGAAGAGATATAAAGGCTTAAAATGTATATACAGTCCTGTAAAGTCATTCAATTCATCTTCATTATACGGGATTAGACTGGTTACTTACAGTTCCGTTTTCAAAATTCTGCCCTCAGGATCAAACTTTCTCTTTCACTTCCATCTATTTCAGTTTGCCGCAGTAGTGTCTCCCGGTTGCTGCCGACTACTCGCCTTTCGCTGCAATTTTGTTTCTAGTGGTGCAAGCCAGTCCGGGACCTCACACGGATCTACCTCCAGGAGGGCAAAGAGAGCTGGTAGGTCTGCCTGGGACCAAACGGAAAGCGATTGTGCGCCCTTCTTTACCTTCACGGAGAGCGGATACCCCCAACGGTATGAGGCGCCTGCCTTCTTGATCTGCTCCAACAGTGGCCGCAGTTGTGCCCTTCTCTGGAGGGTGGCCCGGGATAGGTCCGGCAGAATTTTAATCATAGCCCCCTCGAAATCAATCGGGCCTTGTTCCCAGGCCATCCTACTGATCTGTTCCTTCTGGGAGAATCGGTGGAATCGTCCAATGACGTCTCTGGGTCTGTGGGGGTCTGTTGAACGTAAACCTTGGGCTCTATGCAGTCTCTCGAATTCGACTTCTCCCGGTGGTAAGCCCGCACATAGTTTCTGACAAATCAGACCCACTGTCTCCTCAAGCAGTTTTCCCTCAATCTCCTCCGGGATCCCTCTAAATCTCAGGTTACTCCTTCTACTTCTGTCTTCAATTTCCTCCAATTTCAAGTATATCGCAGATGCCTGTATCTGCTGGGAGGACTGATCTTTCTCTATCTTGCTGACCCGGGCTTCCAGCTCAGCCGTCACTTTCTTCTCGTCTCGGAGGCCCTCCACTAGACTTTGCATCTCCATCCTGATTAGCTGTAACTCGCTTCGGTTACCCTCTTCCACCCGTGCCACCATCGCTTGCATCTCCCCTCTTGTCGGGAGCGCCTGCAGGATCGCTCTCAGGTCCTCTAAACTTGCTCCTCCTTGCTCCTGGGACGCCATCTCCGCGCCTACTAGTGAATGCTCCACGGTATCTACAGCTTGCGGGCACGGCTCCTCCTGTGTGAACGCTGTCAGGGATGGCGGCAGGCTCAAACGCGGGGCCGCCCGTGGTGTCTCCACACACGCTGGCCCCCGGAGCTCGGATGCCGTCGCTCGTGCTATCGCCGCCCGGGTGAAATAGCTCTTGATCTCCTGCTGCGCCGGGGCTCTGTGTAAGTTCCTCCTCTTCTCAACACTCATCCCCTTGTTGACAGGGCGGCCAGTATGAGGATTCTTCGTCGTCCGTGGTATCTGCGGCACCGGAGGTTTCTGCTATGTTAATCCATAGGAAAGTTAAAAGCTGCCTTCCTTCAGCTGGAGGGAGCGGTGGGTGCACTGCACGCTCTCTCTCTCTCTACTCCGCCATTGCAGAGCCACACCCCCCAGCCTGTTAGGCGTGTTTCTGTTACTTATTTTTTTATTCACTTACCTTGGCTGCTGTGGAATCTTCTTTAGAAACTCGCCTTTCATTTTCTTAGAGCCCATTCAATCATCGCTGCCCAAGGTTTCTTAGTCTCAGGTGGCTCCGTTGCCTTGCAGGGTTTTATAGAACCACCCTTTTGTGTGCGCCTCTGCCTGAGAACTACAGTCTTGATGTAAAAATTAGGGATGAGCCGAACACCCCCGGGTTCGGTTCGCACCAGAACCTTCGAACGGACCGAAAGTTTGCGCGAATTTTCGAACCCTATACGTTATAATGGACGCGAACGTTCGAAATCAAAAGTGCTAATTACAACGGCCAATATGCATGTTAATGTCATAAAACAGGTTTGGGGACCCGGGTCCTGCCCCAGGGGACATATATCAATGCAAAAAGAACTTTTAAAAACTAACGTTTTTTCGGGAGCAGTCATTTTAATGATGCATAAAGTGAAAAAAAAAAAGTGAAATTTTCCTTTAAATATGGTACCTGGGGGGGTGTCTAAAGTATGCCTGTGAAGTGGCATGTGTTTCCCGTGTTTAGAACTGTCCTTGCACAAAATGACATTTGTAAAGGAAAAAAAGAAGCCATTTAAAACCACTTGCGGCTTTAGGTTTGTTCTTAAGTAGAATCTGAACAGGTACATTATGAAGTGTAGCTCCATCCCAAAAAAATCTATTTTTAAGCTTTTTGGAGAACATAGGGAGGGGTTATCACCCCTGTAACATTTGCTGTCTTTGCACATCTGTTCAGAACATGTCACCTCACTTTCCGTCCCAATGACAAATGTTTTTGGAAAAAGTGGGGTTTTAATTGAAACAAGGATTGGTGATAAAGTATCAGTAGAGAGGAGATACCTTTTTCCCAAATTAAATCTAACAGGATAGAATTTGCCTTCCTGTTTTCTCTTTCCATTTGCAAGTAGGAGTCGTTTGTAAGTTGGATGTTTGAAAGTAGGGGCCTGGCGTATATACTCTGCAGAAATTTGCCCTATTATATGTTGGTGTAGCCACAAGACTGGTGGGCACAGGAATGGGCCCTGCTGTGAGTTAATAGATCAAGATTTGTAATTGCATGCACCTGTTGAACAGGGCAGAAAAATTGGGGGTGGTGGTGGTGGTGGACGGTGTTGCCACAAGACTGTAAGCTCTCACAGTTACTCTTGGTGGGCGCAGGAATGGGCCCTGCTGTGAGTTATTAGATCAAGATTTGTAATTGCAAGCACCTGATGAACAGGGCAGAAAAATTGGGCCTTTGGCGGTGGTGGTGGACGGTGTTGCCACAAGACTGTAAGCTCTCACAGTTACTCTTGGTGGGCGCAGGAATGGGCCCTGCTGTGAGTTATTAGATCAAGATTTGTAATTGCAAGCACCTGATGAACAGGGCAGAAAAATTGGGCCTTTGGCGGTGGTGGTGGACGGTGTTGCCACAAGACTGTAGGCCCTCATAGTTACTCTTGGTGGGCGCAGGAATGGGCCCTGCTGTGAGTTATTAGATCAAGATTTGTAATTGCAAGCACCTGATGAACAGGGCAGAAAAATTGGGCCTTTGGCGGTGGTGGTGGACGGTGTTGCCACAAGACTGTAAGCTCTCACAGTTACTCTTGGTGGGCGCAGGAATGGGCCCTGCTGTGAGTTATTAGATCAAGATTTGTAATTGCAAGCACCTGACGAACAGGGCAGAAAAATTGGGCCTTTGGCGGTGGTGGTGGACGGTGTTGCCACAAGACTGTAGGCCCTCATAGTTACTCTTGGTGGGCGCAGGAATGGGCCCTGCTGTGAACTATTAGATCAAGATTTGTAATTACCCGCCCCTGTTAAACAGGGCTGAAAAATTGTGCCTTAGGCACTGGTGCTGGTGCCACAACACTGCAACCCCTCACAGATACTGTACTTGGAGCACAGCAGTCACACGTGTTGCAAAGCATTTTTTTAAAAAAATTGTAAGTACACGCCCCTGTTAAACAGGGGCTGAAAAATTGTGCCTTAGGCACTGGTGGTGGTGCCACAACACTGCAACCCCTCACAGATACTGTACTTGGAGCACAGCAGTCACACGTGTTGCGAAGCATTTTTTTAAAAAATTGTAAGTACACGCCCCTGTTAAACAGGGGCTGAAAAATTGTGCCTTAGGCACTGGTGCTGGTGCCACAACACTGCAACTCCTCACAGATACTGTACTTGGAGCACAGCAGTCACACGTGTTGCGAAGCACAGCAGTCACACGTGTACTTAAAAAATTGTAAGTACACGCCCCTGTTAAACAGGGGCTGAAAAATTGTGCCTTAGGCACTGGTGCTGGTGCCACAACACTGCAACCCCTCACAGATACTGTACTTGGAGCACAGCAGTCACACGTGTTGCGAAGCATTTTTTTTATAAAAATTGTATGTACACGCCCCTGTTAAACAGGGGCTGAAAAATTGTGCCTTAGGCACTGGTGTGGTGGCATGGATCATTGAGGAGGAGGAAGAGGATAGTCAGTGAACATAAGAGGACAGTCACTCAGCATCAGCATAGGCAGTCTTGAAGGGATGTGACATTATAAATTATTCGGTTATATCCGCCTCAGGTGCCTGGTAGCTGGTGGTGATCCAAGACTGATTCATTTTGATGAAGGTCAGTCGATCAACCGAGGCAGTGGACAGGCGCACCCTATGATCGGTGACAAATCCTCCAGCAGCACTGAATGTGCGTTCGGAAAGAACGCTGGAGGCAGGACAGGCCAGTAGCTCAATTGCATACTGTGCAAGCTCTGGCCAGTGATCCATCCTCAGGACCCAGTAAGCCAGAGGATTTTCGGTGGGAAAGGTGTCCAAGTCTGACCTTGCCCCAAGGTATTCCTGCACCATGTATATCAGAAGCTGGCGATGGTTGCTGGAACCGATCATACCTTGGGGCTGCGGACTAAAAAATTGTCTGAACGCATCGGTCAGACGTCCACCTTCCCCACCGCTCCTTCTGCTACTGACCGAAGCCTCAGCAACTCGTCGCCCAGGACCAGGAGTTTGTAACCTCCCAGTTTCTGGGAACGCGTTGCACAGACCTTTCTGCAAGGCCTCCCTGAGATGTCTCATCCTCTGCTCCCTCTGCGACGGCAAGATAAGGTCCGCAACCTTACCCTTGTACCGCGGATCAAGGAGAGTGGCCAGCCAGTAATGGTCCCTCTCCTTGATCCGAAGAACACGAGGATCCTTCCGCAGGCTTTGCAGGATCAGGGAGGCCATGCAGCGTAGGTTAGCTGAGGCATTCGGTCCGGAGTCTTCTGGGTCACTGAGGATGACATGATCGCCAGCCACCTCCTCCCAGCCACGTACAAGTCCACTGGTTTGTTGGGACTGTACATCATCCCTAAAAGACTGCTGCTGCTGATGCTGAGTGCCAGGCTCCACCTCCATGCTCACACAATCCTCCTCCTCCTCCTCCTCCTCCTCCTCCTCCTCATCCTCTTCCTGTGTTATGGGTGGGACAGAAGGAACACTGTCCGGATAAAGGGGGCCTTGAGAGGCAAGGAAGTCCTCCTCTTCCTGCCTCTGTTCTGCCTCAAGTGCCCTGTCCATTATCCCACGCAGCGTATGCTCCAACAGGTGGACAAGAGGGACAGTGTCACTGATGCATGCACTGTCACTGCTCACCATCCTCGTGGCCTCCTCAAATGGTGAGAGGACAGTGCATGCATCCCTGATCATGCTCCACTGACGTGGGGAAAAAAACCAAGCTCCCCTGACCCTGTCCTGGTGCCGTAGTCGCAAAGGTACTCATTGATGGCCCTCTGCTGCGTGTGCAGTCGCTGCAGCATGGCCAACGTTGAGTTCCACCTGGTGGGCATGTCACATATTAGGCGGTTCTTGGGCAGGTTCAGCTCCTTTTGCAGCTCAGTCAGCCGAGCACTGGCATTATAAGATCGGCGGAAGAACCGCTGCACCACTAGGTTGAGGACGTGAGCCATGCAGGGCACATGGGTGAGCTGCCCCTGTCGCAGGGCGGAGAGGAGGTTGGTGCCATTGTCAGAAACGACCATTCCTGGCTTAAGCTGACGTGGCATCAACCACCTCTCGGCCTGCCCCTGCAGAGCTGCCAGAACCTCTGGCCCAGTGTGGCTCCTGTCCCCCAAACACACCAGCGCAAGCACGGCATGGCATCTTTTTGCCTGCGTACTTGCAGGCCTATGGAGCACCGCTGGTTCCAAGGACAGAGCACTGGAGGAAGAAGAAGAGGAGGGGGTGGAGGAGAGAGGTGTGTCACAACCAGTAGCAGTAGTAGCGTTTTGGAGGCGTGGTGGCGGAACAACCTCCAACACTACTGCACCTTGTCCTGCATCCCTCCCAGCTGCCAATAGAGTGACCCAATGGGCCGTGAAAGAAAGGTACCGTCCCTGTCCATGCCTGCTGGACCATGAGTCAGCGGTAATATGCACCTTACCGCTGACCGCCCTGTCCAGCGAGGCATGGACATTGCCTTCCACATGCCGGTAGAGAGACGGAATCGCCTTCCGTGAGAAAAAGTGGCGTTTGGGAACCTGCCACTGAGGAACCGCACATTGAACAAACTCACGGAAGGGGGCCGAGTCTACCAACTGAAAAGGCAGCAGTTGAAGTGCTAGCAATTTAGCCAAGCTAGCATTCAACCGCTGGGCATGTGGATGGCTGGGAGTGTACTTCTTTCTACGGTCCAGCAGCTGGGGCAGGGAAATTTGCCTGCTGCAATCGGACGTCGGTGTACTGCAAGTACTTGGTTGTGACACACCTAATTCTACACCTTCAGTCCTCTCAGAGCAGCTTTCAGAGAGGACTGAAGGTGTAGTGGGGATGGAGATCCCAGCTGATGAGGAGCAAGGAGAGGTCCGCTTAGTTCTTTGGTGTGGGTCTTTTATGTGTGCCTGCCAACGAGCTGCATGGCAGGTCGACATATGTCTGGTCATGCTTGTGGTGCCCAAGCGGCTGATGTTTTGGCCACGCGAGATACGCTTGAGACAAATATTGCAAATAGCAGTGGTGCGATCTGATGCACTAATCTCAAAAAAGGCCCACACCAAAGAACTTTTCTGATAACGTGCAGAGGCAGCGCCCTGCACAGGCGGAGCTCTGCGGTGTTGTACAGTTGCTGTGCTGGCCTCTACCTGGCCTCCAGGGGGCATCCTGCCTCGTTGGACATGTGACGCCGCATCCTCCTCCTCCTCGTCCTCCTCCTCATCCTCTCTCCCTTCAGGCACCCACGTGGAGTCAGTGACCTCATCATCCCCTCCCTCTTCACCACTAGAGCAAACCTGGCAGTAAGCTGCAGCTGGTGGAACAGTACTGCCAGATTCCTCAAGCTGGGTATCATCATCCGAGCCTTCAAATCGTTGGGCATCCTCCTGGAGCATGTACCCAACACTGTGCTCAAAGAGTTCGGGGGACTCCTCAGGAGGACATGGTGGGTCTAGGGAAGGGGTGGCTGATGATGCCATTGAGTACGCGTTGGCAGCTGCTCTGCCAGTACCCTGAGCCTGGGTGAGAGTAATAATGGCCCTGTATCTCATGTACTATTTGTGTATTGAATTTAGTGCCATAAGACGGTTCTATGACTATTTTATTTAACTTGAATAGTTTGTAGGTAGTATATGAATCGCCCGAAAACAACTTGTAAGAATATACTGTTATATAATTCAGCATATCATAAATAAGTAATAGAGAGTGTCTCTGGTTGTATGTTTATCTATCTGTGGAAGATGATAATGAGTATTATGATTATTAGGGAGTGTTCGTGGCCTTCATCCATGTTTCACTTCAATGTGTGTATGAAATCTAATGTTTTATAAAGTGCGCATGGAAAAAGAGTTGTGGGTAATATTGTAGACATATTTCTTTGTGAGAGAGAAGCAGGTGTGAGGTTGAAAGCAGCTGTTGATGAACACCATGATACATACTATGTTAAGTAGCCAAAAAGTGCGTGCTGCCCCTGAAAAAACAAAGAAAAAAAAAAAAAAAACAAATACAAAGATTGGTACAATCCACTATGTGAATGTGAATCAAGATGCTGTCTCCAACTTGTACCACTGATACGTAAAAACTGGTATATAATTTAAACTAAATAATACTAAAGCCCCATACACACGGTCGGACTTTTTTCATGGATTCTGTCCGCTCGGACCAATGTGTTGAAAAATAAGACCGTGTGTTGCACCATGGACAGTGCTACGTCGGTTTGTCGACGGACAAAGTCTTATTCCTGCTGGAAGATTTCGCCGTCGAACACGCGTGTGGTACGATCACACAAGAACTTCCCGATCGTGTGTACGGTTGTAGACGTACAAAGGCCACGCATGTCAGATCCTCCCTAACAAGACCTAAAGCTATTGGGCTACGTAGCCTCTTACGTAGTCCGTCATAGGCAACAAACGTACCAACAGGCGTGAATGATCGGGATTTTTCCGACAACTTTGTCCGTCCGTGTGTACGCAGAAAACGAACTTATGAACGGACAAAGGCCCTATAATGAACGGGATATAAGGTCCGACTGAGCCTGGGTGAGAGAGGATGAGGAGGATGAGGAGGGCTTGGTCATCCATTCTACCAAGCCTTCAGCATGATGCGGCTCCACATGTCCAGCTGCCGAAAACAAAGACGCGCGTGTCCCATGGCCACGTGCTGATGACGATGCACGACCACGTCCACGGCCACGGCCACGTCCACTAGAAACAGAGCCTGCCTGCCCTGTGTTCTTGGCTCTGCACGCTCTGCCTCCCCTTGGCGGTCTTCCAGCCATTGTAGTCGGTAGTCCTCCCCTAAGACAAGGCACGCATGCACTTTGTGTGCAATGTGCTAGGGATGATGGGATATGTAGTTAATCAATGGGATAGGACGTGTAGACAATCAAGTGTAAGTGCTTTGCAACGTCTTTACACTTGAAAATGTTTTGGGCAACACCAAACAGGTTGAGAGCAGGAGAGTAAACTTTAAAAAGCTGCCACTTTACTATTACTTTAAATGTGTACATTATCTATTATCCACCACGAACCTTATTTAGCATATACAGTGCCTTGCAAAAGTATTCACCCCCTTGGCTTTTTACCTATTTTGTTACATTACAGCCTTTAGTTCAATGTTTTTTTAATCTGAATTATATGTGATGGATCAAAACACAATAATATAAGTTGGTGAAGTAAAATTAGAAAAATTATATACATAAAACTATTTTTCAGAAATAAAAAAATAATTGGCATGTGCGTATGTATTCACTCACTTTGTTATGAAGCCCATAAAAAGCTCTGGTGCAACCAATTACCTTCAGAAGTCACATAATTAGTAAAATGATGTCCACATGTGTGCAATCTAATGCCCCGTACACACGGTCGGATTTTCCAACGAAAAATGTCCTATCGGACAATGTTGTCGGAAATTCCGACCGTGTGTAGGCTCCATCAGACTTTTTCCGTCTAATTTTCCGACGGACAAAGTTTTATCTCCTGCTCTCAAATTTTCCGACAACAAAGTCCTATCGGACTTTTTCCGATCGTGTGTAGCGAATTCCGACGGACAAAGTGCCACGCATGCTCAGATCACATTACAAGACCAAAGCTATTGGCTACTAGCCTCTATGTAGTCCCGTCGTAGGCAACAAACGTCACCACGTTCAGAATGATCGTATTTTCCGACAACTTTGTCCGACCGTGTGTATGCAACACCAGTGTCGGACAAAATCCGTCGGAAAAAATCCAATTGGATTGTGTGTGTACGGGGCATAAGTGTCACATGATCTGTCATTACATATACACACTGAGACAGACCTAGCCGGGACAGAGGCTGTTGGAGGGGACGTAATGCCTCTTGCCTTGCGATTATGGGCCCTGGCATTTGGGGAACGGTGCTGTTTGTGAGCTGTATGCCTGCGGACCGCTGAGCTGGTTTTACTTGGATTCAGGTCCATGCTGGCCCCCCAAGACACATAGACTCTGGACATGTCAGATGCTAATATCATCAACTCCAGCCACCTGTCTGTTGTCTTGTATAATGCAAATGAGTAGTCTGGCTTGACAGATTCTAAAGAGTATTTCACCTATTGTTGTATGTGCTAATTAACCCTGCAATTGAATGAAGGAGTCCAGTGTTGATTTAGATAATTAGCTCATGCTAATTAGGTTATGTACTCCAAGACTGGTGTCTAGTTCTTGGGGGTTCCTATAGCCAGATCCATTGGACTCATGTTCCAGGACTTAGGAAGCATTTACGGCGGACACCTTGAGTACAGGATCCGTCACACACACCTTTTTGAAAGGCCCCAGAGGCTGCAACACCTAAGCAAGAGGCACCACGAACCAAACGCTGTCATGAAGACCAAGGAACTCTCCAAACAAGTAAGGGACAATGTTGTTGAGAAGTACAAGTCAGGGTTAGATAATAAAAAATATCAAAATCTTTGATGATCCCTAGGAGCACCACTAAATCTATCATAACCAAATGGAAAGAACATAGGACAACAGTAAACCTGCCAAGAGACGGCTGCACACCAAAACTCAGGCAAGGAGGGCATTAATCAGAGAGGCAGCACAGAGACCTAAGGTAACCCTGGAGGAGCTGCAGAGTTCCACAGCAGAGACTGGAGTATCTGTACATAAGATGACGATAAGCAGTACGCTCCATAGAGTTGGGCTTTATGGCAGAGTGGCCAGAAGAAAGCCATTACTTTCAGCAAAAAACAAAATGGCAAGTTTTGAGTTTGCGAAAAGGCATGTGGGAGACTCCCAAAATGTATGGAGGAAGGTGCTCTGGTCTGATGAAACTAAAATGTAACTTTTTGGCCATCAAATAAAACGCTATGTCTGGCGCAAACCCAACACATCACATCACCTAAAGAACACCATCCCCACAGTGAAACATGGTGGTAGCAGCATCATGCTGTGGGAATGTTTTTCAGCAGTCAAGACTGGGAATATGGTCAGAGTTGAGGGAAATATGGATGGTGCTAAATACAGGGATATTCTTGAGCAAAACCTGTACCACTCTGAGGTACACCACTTTGAGGCTAGTATGGAGGCTCACCTTCCAGCAGGACAATGACCCCAAACACACTGCTAAATAAACACTTGAGTGGTTTAAGGGGAAACGTGTAAATGTGTTGGAATGGCCTAGTCAAAGCCCAGACCTCAATCCAATAGAAAATCTGTGGTCAGACTTAAAGATTGCTGTTCACAAGCACAAACCATCCAACTTGAAGGAGCTGGAGCAGTTTTGCAAGGAGGAATGGGCAAAAATCCCAACAATTGTGAATAAGAACTTAACTCAAGCAAGTGGAGCTTTATTCAACTGTGACGTAAGGATCCATGCAGGTTTTTCAGTTGTCTCAATGAGCTCTGCGCCGTTGCAGTGGATTTGTGGGGCTTGATCCGTTTTGTGAGCCTTGATGATGAGTTTGGGATCATGGTCCAGACAAGGAGCGTTGTCTTCAATGTCTCTTGGACATCCATGGGTTCTTCTTGGCATAGGTCTCTCCTTGGTGGAGTGCGACGAAACTCGGCGTACCCGTTGGGAACCCCGACCATCGGTATGTCCAGGGAGTCGCAGAACTATTGGAGGTCCTCAGGCACTCGTAGCGAGGCAGTGCGGCCTTGTGTGGAGGCAGTCAGACAAAAGGGAACTTTCAGCGGTAGTGTATGCCCCTAGTGCGCAAGGTCTTCAGCAAGGGACGAAGGTCCCTGCGATGTTGGAGCGCGATGCTGGAGAGGTCCTGATACATTTTGACATCCGCACCCCTGTACGTGAGGTGTATTCTGTTTCTAGCTTTCCAGAGTATCTCTTCTTTTAGCCTATAATCAACCAGGCAGCAGATTACATCACAGAGGGTATCTCTTCTTTTGGGTCTGAGGGCCCGATGGATTCACTCCATTACTATGTCTGTCTGAGGGGGCCTATCAAGGAGAGGCCAACTACTGTGTGCACAAGCTAGTCTGCTCAACTGATTCAGGCAAACCACGGATCCTCAGATTATGGCACCTACCTCTATTATCCAGGTCCTCCATGTGACGCTGGATGTCTCATGAGCTGCAGAGTGTGAGAATCCATCTTATGAGTTATGCTGTAGAGAGTGGTGTCATGCAGGCAGTGTTGGTCATCTTACTTTAAAAAAGTAATTAGTTAAGTTACAAATTACTTCTCCCAAAAAGGAATTGCGTTAACATCTCAGTTACTACATTGGAAAAGTAATTAGTTACGCAGCAAAGTAACTGTGACTTTTTTTTTAATATGCTATACGTGTAACTAAGGGGTGGGTCTAGTATTACAGTAAGCAAGGGGCGCATTTATTATTATTGTTATATATCGTGTAACCAAGGGGCTGCTCTATTATTACTCTAACCAAGGGGCAGATCTGTTATAGTGTGTACGCAAGGGGCGGGTCTATTATTATTATATCGTGTAAGGGGCAGATGGCTACAGAAGAGGGCGAATGTTAAATTAATGGGAAGAGCGCAATATATAACAATAATAATAAATGCGTCCCTTGGTTACAGTAATACTAGACCCGCCCCCTAGTTACATGATAGAAGCCCCTTGCAGAGTAGCAGGAGCATCGGGAGCGTGCGGCATCGCCTCGTACAATTACATGTTAACTGCGCCTGCGCGTTGTAGTGTTCACTCAGAGCTGTTTAGGTTCGGCAATTTTTGTAAGCTCCGTAGTCCTTCGTACTGCACAAGTGCTGCGCCTGCACAGTACAGGGGGTCCTTATCCGGCGGGGGAACTTTTTCGGCAGGACAACGGAGTTACACTACTGCCATCTAGTGGCAGTAGATGTAATTGTGGTAACGCCGCCCAAGTAATGGGAACTGCGTTACCATGAGGGGAAAAGTAATCAGTTAGATTACTCGTTACCCTCTAAAGTAACTGCGTTAAGTAACTGCGTTTATTTTAACTCAGTTACTTACATCACTGCATGCAGGGATGTAATTTTCTTCACCTCATGGACTCTATCTGCCAGGGAATGTATGTACAGGCGGAGGTCTGAGATGGTCGCCGATAGTGTATCTTTAATGTCTGCCGCGATGGCACGTAAGTCATTTAGACTTAAGTGATGCTGTGAGGACGCACTGTCCTTCCCTGCTATTTATTATCTGCAGGCGCTGGCGGCGAGTCAGTTAGCGGAACAATCGTTGTCTGTGAGTGTTCATGGCGGAACGCCGCCATCTCTCCCCTCTGGGTCCGGAACATCTCCGGAATGCTTTGGCTCAATCTCCCGCCTGTCTCGCAGGGAGAGTGGGATCGGGAGGACGAGGAGCTACAGGAGACTGTCCTCATGGCTGCAGGTTAATCTCGGTGGGCGATACCTCGGCTATAAGGTGGCTGAGTCCTGTGGTGGTGGGAGCTCTCATCTGAGGCAGCCATTTTCCAGCAAGGTCAAACCATGCCTCCCACCAGTGTCATTTTTACATAGCGGGCCTTGAAGTTAATGTGTCACGTTACTTACCTGGTAGTAGAGACAAGGATTGCTAAGACAGTGGAAGGGCGCAGGTGCCAAGACGTTGGTTTAGTGAACTTAAAGTTGAAGATGTTGAGACTGCATGAGCAAAAGCGAGGGGTCAGGTCACAAGCAAAGTTTGGTAACAGCCAGGATAGTAGGTACAGAATCCAGGTCAGAGACAGGCAAGGGTTGGAAACCTGCTGGTAGTGAAGTACAAAATTAGAAGGCAGGATCTTAGTTAAAATTCAAGCTCAGGGTCGGTAACATGGATCAGTAGCAGACATAGGCAAATGGAATCCGAAAGAGAAGTGTCAGACATAGCCGGGTCGGTAGAAAAATCAGCAGGTTTTCAGAAGCACAGAATACAGGCATCAGAGCTGGAGACAATCTGGCAATGAAGCTAGGCAGACCTTAGGTTTAAAAAGACCACTGGAAACCATGATCTGTGGGTACTCCCATGTGTGCACGAGGCGCATGCATGCACATTTACATTCTTGTCTTTGAATATCATTTTAGGCTTTTCTGCTCATGTACTTGCACATGCATGTGTAAATGAGAACTTGCTGCATGAGGTTCCTGACAGAATACTCCATCCATTGGGTGTTTAGTCATTGCATTTACTAAACCAAAGCACCTACTCTGGTCTTTATCAGCATAGGGTTGGTAGTTATGATCAGTGTGAAGCTCCACAGGGAGCTAAGTCATGGTTTTCCATCTGTCTCTGTCTTCTTGGGAATGTCCCCATTTTGAGGAGTCTGTTTCCAGAAATGTTCCAGGCAGCAGTGGTGAACAGAAGAGCAGCAAAGGTCTCCAGAAGATGAGTTTCCCTAGCAGCAGCAGTGAGTAGAGAGCAGGGGCAAGCAAGAAGTGGCATCTGCTAGGCTGTGTCCAAACATGGTGGTGAAACTATCCATGTAATTAAAAGCAATACAGGTCATAGAGAAAGGTAGGATGATAATGTGTATTTATATTGTTGCCAATCAGACCATTGCTGGGGCGTATTTAATTCCCAATCCTACAAGTCATACACCAAGAAGCAACACCCACTGTATGGGCCACACCTACAAGTGTTTGGAGCTACATGCTACAGACACCATATTTTTCTTCTTGGTACCTTTAAGGCATCACCCATGAAAATCCGTCTGTGACTTACTTGAAATATATTTTGTCTTTATTCCTTAAATGTCTGCCTCTAGTTCCAAAAGTAGGTGACCAATTGTTTGAGTGTGTGTTAAAAATGGGTGCGTGATTTTGTAAGTGTGGCTTCAAACGAGGTTGTGGCTTTGTAGGTGTGGTCGGTAGGGTGATTTCATTTTGAACATTTGGTAACTATAGACTAAAGCCCTGTATGCATGGGCCGAATGTCTGACTGCATTGTGTGTACTGCATTGTGTCTACTGCAGCCGGCCCCACAGAAACTGGCCATTCAGCCGGCTTCTGGCGAAGGGGCATAACAGAAAAAGGTCTGCCTACTGGCTCCTAATCAGCGCTCTCAGCCAATGGCTGAGAGTGCTCACCGGAGTGTTCTGGCGGAGGATCGTCCCCATGTCAGAACACAATAGAACAGCAGGGGAG
This sequence comes from Lithobates sylvaticus, assembly GCA_028564925.1. Lineage (NCBI taxonomy): Eukaryota > Metazoa > Chordata > Amphibia > Anura > Ranidae > Lithobates > Lithobates sylvaticus. The sequence continues at coordinate 117,603,635 of CM053034.1, read as the reverse complement.
ATCACTGTACTAACATCGGATTGTTAGTACAGCGGCTCTGACCCGAGCTGTCAGTTTTTTTTTCATTGAGCCAGGAATGAACAGTAAGCTGTGAGTGTGTAGCTCAGTGCACATTCAATAGAAATCTACAGACAGGCAGGTAAGGACTCTTTCAGACAGGCAGCCAGGGGTGTTAAAAACAGGGGGCTGAGCTGCAGTTTTACCGCCCACCTGAATTGTAACAATACAGCCAGCCACAGCCACGATCTTTGCTTTGTGGCCGCAGCAATTTTAGCTCGGGTTGCAGAGTTTGTCAGGCAGCACTGCCTGTTACACTCGCCCATTGTGTTCAATGAGGCCACACCGAAACCGCAAGCTGAACACTCGGCTCGCAGTTGCAGTTTTGTCCCACAATGTAAAATTGCCATTTGGCAATTTAAAAATAAAAACAGGCATTCAGGAAGCAACAGTAACGTCTCCTGAGTGCTTGTCAGCACACTTGCCTATCATTCACACCTAGCGTATTTGAAACGCACATTTTTTGTCTGTGTTTTTTGCACGTTTTTTGGGCAACCTGCATAAGACAGCCCATTGCTTTTACTGGTCTGCCTTACATGCGATAAACATGACAAAGTAGCTCATAGAGCAAGATGTGCTTTTTGCATGTTCTGGAAAATGTGTGCTTTTAAGTGCAGAAGTGAGCTTTAAAGTAAAGTTGTCATGCATGAAATACGTTGGCTGCAATTTCAGACCTCCAACTGAAAATGCTAGTTGCCTGGCTGTTATCACTTGACGACGTTACTGATCCAGAATGACTATGCAGATCAGAAAAGTCAGAGAAAGGCCATGTGCATACTTGTTCTCAGGTCAGTGACTCAAAGTATTGAAACCAGAGATCAGCACTATAGCCAGGCAACTAGCAGTTTCAGAAGGATAGGTCAGCATTGTCAACCTCCATGTTTCTCTCATGACAGTTTTTTTTTAAAATGGTATAGCTCAGTGCATGGAAAAGTAAAATTAGCTTAAAACGTAACTAAATGCATTATACTTTACCTCCTCTCTAACGGTTCAGGCCCCTCGCTGGTATCTTCACCCCAGGTGCTGGCCTTCGGGCACCTCTATTGGCCGGCACAGGATGATGTACTGTAACGTCCATTATCTTGGCACACAAGGATGACACAGCTCAGTTTACAGAGCACAAAAGACTTCGAGCAGACAGGTAGGTGTATTTTATTGCAGAAGAGACATTGCATGTCTCCTCTGTGATATTAGCCTGCCTGCTTGCTGTCTGTTATAAAATGCCTTTATTTCCACTTTGATTATTGCTTGTATAGAGCCATATATGTGTTTTGTCTTTGATGCTGGTAAGTATTCGGTGCACTGCAGAAATATGTTTCAGGTACAGGTTTTTGAAGATTGTATACAAAAACGTGATTATATTTAATTTGCTAAAGTGGCAGCCCTTTGCTTGCCATTATTCAGCCCTTTAGGTACTATTCCTCCAAATGCTACAAGGCACTATCCCCTCCCACTGGACACCAACAATGGGGAAGAATTCCTGCCACTGACATCAACAATGGGGCACTATGCCTCCCATTGATATTAACAATGGGGCACTATTCCTCAAACTTTTACCAACAATGGGGCAGTATTCACCCAACTAATACCAATGATCAGGCACTATTTCCCCAACTAATACCAATGATGGGGCATTATTCTTCCAAATAATACCAATGATGGGGCACCATTTATTCAACTAATACCAATGATGCAATATACCTCCAACTAATACCAAAAATCGGGTTCTATTTCTCCAAATACCAACAAATGGGCACTATTTCTCCAACTAATACCAATGATTGGGTACTATTCCTCCAACTAATACCAATGATGGGACATTGTTCCTCGAACTAATACCAATGATGGGACATTGTTCCTCCAACTAATACCAATGATGGGGCCTTGTTTCTCCAACTACTACCAATGATGGGGCATTATTCCTCCAACTAATATCAATGATGGGGCACTATTCCTCCAACTAATTTCCAATGATGGGGCACTATTCCTCCAACTAATACCAATGATGGGGCCTTGTTTCTCCAACTACTACCAATGATGGGGCATTATTCCTCCAACTAATATCAATGATGGGGCACTATTCCTCCAACTAATTTCCAATGATGGGGCACTATTCCTCCAACTAATACCAATGAAGGGGCATTATTCTCCCAACTAATACCAATGATGGGGCACTATTCATCCAACTAATACCTATGAAGGGGCATTATTCCCCCAACTAATGCCAATAATGGGGCACTATTACTCCAACTAATACCAATGATGGGGCATTATTCCTCCAACTAATACCAATGATGGGGCATTATTCCTCCAACTAATTTCCAATGATGGTGCACTATTCCCCCAACTAATACCAATGACGGGGCACTATTCCTCCAACTAATACCAATGATTGATCACTATTCCTCCTTCTGTTGACCACAGATGCTATGCTCCTAATGACTACCAAGCTTAAGGCATTTTTTACTTCCACTGACGCCAGGACATTTTCTACTCTTTCTGGCCAAAATTTGGTCCGTTTGGCGTCCCCTGTACTAAAGCACTGTGTATTAAACATTCCTTTTTTTTTTTTTATTGTTTTCATCTTTTTTAGCCCTCTTTTACAACATGGTGCTACTTGATCTCCTTTTTAGACACCTCATGTCTTTGATGACTTTCTCCGGTGTCTGCTGTATATCATTCAATAAAACAGATTACTTGTGCTAAAGTGTACTAGTGCCTATGTATAGTAATCGTGTTGCTGCTTGTGGTTTAAGAAAGCTGTATGTCATTGTTCTACTATGCCAAGTGCATTGTAGATTTAAAGAGGAACTTTACCCTTCCTAATTACAATAAATGTAATCCGTCTAAAACAAGACCCTGTATAATAATAAAAAAACATACCTACTGGTCCATGGAGTTCAACATTGTCATCCAAGCAACTATAGTTCTCCTTCTTCCTAGTTTTCTATCCCAAAGACCTAGCAGCATATCTGCACATGCGTGGGGTGGAAAACTAGGAAGAGGACTTTCACCTATGGCGTGTTTGCACATGTGCATCATTGATATTGCATGATACTGCATCCCAATGCCTCCATGGGTGTGTGACATGGACATCAGGAGGCAGCAGGTGGTCGACAGGTCGTTCTTCACCTAGTAGAGGGAAATGGAGGACTGCAAAGAAGAAAAGCATGATATTTACTATGAAGAAAAATAGGCTGTGAATGTGTAAAGCTACATTCATAAGAGTGGCCACTGACGAGAACCAGGAAATTCTTGCTGGTGGTTCTCAACTCTGCAGCAGCTGTCAGATGAGGTTGTCAGGTTTGCACTCTGTAGAAATCAATGACTGTTGCACATGTAACAAAGCCTCCAACTGACCCTGGATGCAGAGTTTCTGGCCACAGCTAATGAGCCAGTTTGTATGTGGTCATAGCACATTAGCATAGCTCCCAACTTTTAGAGATGGGAATGAGGGACACCTATCAGCAAAAGTATGCAGGCATAGGACACACCCCTTGCCACCCCCTCTTAAAGGAGAATTGTACAAAAAATAAAAGATTGGTTCAACCCAAAAGTGCTTTTTTAACACTACTATTCCTTTATATTGGCTTTTGGAATTTACAAATGCAGCAATTTATAAATCAGATGAAAGGTTTAGCACTGGGAAAACACTTTTTGATAGATAAAAAGTGCATTTTATATACATCTATATAGATCAGACCAAAATGAGGGACAAATGAGGAGGAATGAGGGACAGAGGGACATTGCCCCAAATCAGGGACAGTCCCTCGAAATCAGGGACAGTTGGGAGCATTGCATTAGCATAGCTCTCATGTGTCCCTGATTTCGAGGGACTGTCCCTGATTTGGAGCAATGTCCCTCTGTCCCTCATTTTGGTCTGATCTATATAGATGTATATAAAATGCACTTTTTATCTATCAAAAAGTGTTTTCCAGTGCTAAACCTTTCATCTGATTTCTAAATTGCTGCATATGTAAATTCCAAAAGCCAATATAAAAAATGTTAGTGGTAAAAAAAAGCCCTTGTGAGTTTAACCAATCTTGTTTTTCTGTACAATTCTCCTTTAAGGGGGCATGGCAATGGGTGTGTCCTATGCCTGCATACTTTTGCTGATAGGTGTCCCTCATTCCCATTTCAAAAAGTTGGGAGGTATGCATTAGGCCACCCCTAAACGCATCAAACTATCCAGCCCTGCCCACCTATGTAAATGTAGTCTAAGAGGGAGGGATGAGGAAGCACACAGGAACACAAATGATAGCCAGGAACAGAGTGTTTCAGCCATACAGTGGAAAAGCACTATGTATTATTCTTTTTAAAAAGCTGCGCATTTGTACCCCTCCCTGCCTGCCATTGTGTCCCTTTAACCCCTTCAGCCCCGGACCATTTAGCTGGCCAAAGACCAGAGCACTTTTTGCGATTCAGCACTGCGTCGCTTTAACTGACAATTGCACGGCCGTGCTACATGACTCCCAAACAGCCTTTTTTTCCCACAAATAGAGCTTTCTTTTGGTGGTATTTGATCACCTCTGCCAAAAAAATAACACATTATTTTTAACTTTTTGCTATAATAAATATCCACAAAAAATATATAAAAAAAACTATTTTTTCCTCAGTTTAGGCCGATACGTATTCTTCTACAAATTTTTGGTAAAAATAAATCGCAATATAGGGTATATTGATTGGTTTGCGCAAAAGTTATAGCGTCTACAAAATAGGGGATCGTTTTATGGCATTTTTATTAATAATTTTTGTTTTACTAGTAATGGTGGCGATCAGCGATTTTTATCATGACTGCGACATTATGGCAGACACGTCGGACAATTTTGACACATTTTTGGGACCATTGGCATTTATACAGCAAACAGTGCGATTAAAAATGCATTGATTACTGTAAAAATGTCACTGGCAGTGAAGGGTTTAAAACTAGGGGGCAGTGAAGGGGTTAATGTGTGTCTTAGTTTGTGTTCTAAGGGCTCTTTCACACGGGGCGGATCAGTGCAGAAGCGGAGCATAGCGGGCACGGACGAGAGCGGGTGTCAGCGGATGCTCATCCGCTGACACCCGCTATCCCATAGGGATACCTGTATGTCCGTTTTTCATCCGAAAACGGATGGATGAAAAACGGACATACGGTCCGTCCATGTGAAAGAGCCCTAACTCAATGTTTCTCAACTCCAGTACTCAAGGCGCCCCAACAGGTCATGTTTTCAGGATTTCCATTATTTTGCACAGGTGATTTCATCAGTTTCACTGCCTTAGTAATTACCACAGCCATTTCATCCGAGGGAAATCCTGAAAACATGACCTGTTGGGGCGCCTTGAGGACTGGTGGGGAAAGGGGGGTGGGGACTGTGCAGGGAAACTAACAGATCGCTGTTCATACTCTGTATGAACAGACATTCTGTCAGTTCTCCCCTCAGAGAACCGGAAACTGTGTGTTTACACACACACAGTTCCAGGTTCTCTGTGTGCCCCGAGCGATCGTGGGAGCCCGGCGGTGATCGAGACCGCTGGGCACTTGCATCGGTGCAGGGTGCGCGCCCGCGTGCCTCCGGTGGCATGCACGCGCCCCCTAGTAGCCATCTATGTTACAGACGTAACATAACAGCGTTTGGCGCAGCCGAGCCATGTTGCCGCAGTACAACTGTGGCGGATGGACGGCAAGCAGTTAAAAAGTTCTGAGCACTTAGGGGCGGACAGGATCGGTTATCATGTGACCACTGTGATTGGCTAGTATCGATATTCCCATCGCACACTTTCCTGGATAAGGCTTTAGAAGTAACGGGTGCTGAAGCAACAACCAGCTGGAACTAGAAACATCACAGATCAAATGCACATATTCGCCAGCACACCATGGATCATCAATTACATCCAAATCTTTATTGAAGAATGATCACATCACAGAAGATGTAGTTGTATTCATAGTTGTTTTGGAGCCATGCAGGACCCCTCCACAGAGTTTTGTAGAGTGGGAGAATTATCGTTTTATCTCTGGAGTTGATCCCCTTTTTAATGCCAATATTCTGTTTGCTTTTCTTGCAGCAGCTTGGCATTGTCATTGCTGAGCCTATCATCTACTAGGACCCTCAGGTCCTTCTCCATCCTATATTCCCCCAGAGGTTCTTCCCCCAGTGTATAGATTGCATTCATATTTTTGCCACCCAAATGCATTATTTTATATTTTTCTACATTAAACCTCATTTGCCATGTAGTTGCCCACCCCAATAATTTGTTCAGATCTTCTTGCAAGGTTTCCACATCCTGCGGAGAAGTTATTGCTCTGCTTAACTTAATATTGTCCGCAAATACAGAGATTGAACTGTTTACCCCATCCTCCAGGTTGTTTATGAACAAATTAAATAGGATTGGTACCAGCACAGAACCCTGGGGGACCCCACTACCCACCCCTGACCATTCTGAGTATTCCCCATTTATCACCACCCTCTGAACTCGCCCGTGAAGCCAGTTTTCAATCCATGTGGTCACCCTATGGTCCATGCCAATGGACCTTACTTCGTACAGTAAACGTTTATGGGGAACTGTATCAAATGCTTTTGCAAAATCCAGATACACCACGTCTACGGGCCTTCCTTTATCTAGATGGCAACTCACCTCCTCGTAGGGGTCCTTCCCCTGACAAAGGGGTCCTGCGCATCTTCAAAACATTGCACTATGTCTTCTGTGATCATTCTTCCATAAAGATTTGGACGTCATTGTGATTGGCTGTCACAGTGGTCACATGATTGGGAGCCAGTCTCGCCAATTACCATTCATTAGAGAGGACCGATAGCAGTCTTCCACAGCTCGGTCTCTGCGCTAGGAGTTCGCAGTGAGGTGTCCTTTTATGAAACTGAGATCAGCTGCGATCCCAAGTCTCACAGCTGATCTCAGGTCTTTACCTGTGTATGAAACTGAGGTAATCAGATGAGAACAGGTTCTCCACTGATTATCTCAGCACAGTGAGAATCTGTAACTGACTGTCACAGAAACGGGCAGTGTATGAAGGTGCGATCTCAGCACCTCACTGGCGATCTGTGACAGGATTCTCACTTTCTGATTCACCATCTCAGAGGTGGAGAATCAGAGAGAGAAGCGGGAAGCTGCCTCAGTATTCTGGAGAAAGCAGGAAGTCTTTTGACTTCCTTCTTTCACTCAGGAGCAGCCATACATGAGAGAACATCTTCCCCACCATTACACCCCCCAAAACCAGCAGGTTAGCAATCTAAAGTGTGTATATATATATATATATATATATATATATATATATATATAGAGATATTTCTATATCTATATATATCTATATCTATCTATCTATCTATCTATCTATCTATCTATCTATCTATCTATCTATCTATCTATATATATATATATATATAAATATATATATATAAATAGATAGATAGATAGATATACACATTGAAATAAACACACACACACACACACACATATATATATGCTATATGCTATGACATATATATATATATTTATATCTATCTATATATATATATATATATATATATATATATATATATATATATATATATATATATATATATATGTCATAGCATATAGCATATATATATGTGTGTGTGTGTTTATATAGATAGATAAAAAAAAAAAAAAATATATATATATATATATATATATATATATATATATATATATATATATATATATATATATATTATTCTACCTGCATTTAAATGCTATTATTAATGTCATTTTTATATCATTTTTAATTTATTAGTAAATAAAATTTTGTAAACCCTGAAATATGGTTTTTACCCATGGCATGTTCCATTAGGCTACTTTCACACTGAGGCGCTGGGCGTGCTGGCGGTAAAGCGGCGCTATATTTAGCGGCACTTTACCGTCGTTATGTCGGCGCTTTTCGAACGCTAGCGGGGCAGTTTTACCCCGCTAATGACTGAAATAGGGTTAAAACCGCCCGCAAAGCGCCACTGCAGTGGCGCTTTGCAGGGGGGGTTTGGAGCGCTGCCCCATTGTTTTCAATGGGAAGAGGCGCTTTAGGAGCGGTAAATACACAGCTCCTACAGCGCTCCAAAGATGCGGCTTGCACATTTTTGGACATTTTTCAGCATCCTGCAAGCGCTCTTTGCAGGCGCTATTTTTAGAACTTTAGGCCCCTTTCACACTGGGGCAGTTTTCAGGCGGTACAGCGCTAAAAATAGCGCCTGTACACCGCCTGAAAAAACCGGCCCCATTCACTCCAGTGTGAAAGCTGGCGGGCTTTCACACTGGAGCGGTGCGCTAGCAGGACGGTCAAAAAAGTCCTGCTAGCAGCATCTTTGGAGCGGTGAAGGAGCAGTGTATTCATAATTCAAATTGAAATCAATGGGACAGCGCGGCAATACCGCCGGCAAAGCGCCGCTGCAGCAGCAGCGCTTTGCGGGCGGTTTTACCCCTTTTTCTGCCGTTAGCAGGGGTTAAAACTGCACTGCTAGCGGCCGAAAACCGCCGCTAAAACGTCAGTAAAGCAGCGCTAAATAAAGCGCTGCTTTACCGCCGACGCCACTCCCGCCCCAGTGTGAAAGGGGTCTTATACAGGGATTTATCAATTATGAAATATATTTTATTTTAATTTATTAATAAATATTTATACTTGTATACTTTATTAAAATTATTTTTTAATGATTATAAATGTATTTTACATTTATATGAATGGTGTATAGCTGCATTACATATGTGGATTACATTAATTTACTATACACCATTCACATTTAAATAGGCACATGTGTGACATTTAAATATTGATAAAAAACAATGTTTTATAATAATTAGGTTAATGTATATTGTGTAGGGGGAATTTAACTTTATTATTTTATTAATATGTAGGGGAATAATGTGTTAATTAGTGTTTAACTTTTGTATTTTAAATCGCCTCAGACTGTAATCCCGCTACATCTCGCGAGATTACAGTGTGAGGAGAATTTCTGAGGAGTTCCCGGCGTTTGTAGATCGCTTCCCAACTCAACATGAGAAGCGATCTACAGACAATCATAAACAGGCACTCAGGGGAGAGCGATCTCCCCTGAGAATGCCTGAGAAATGAATAGCGGTATTTTACCGCACTTTAATAAAAGGACACCAGAGTGCGCTTTCAGCACAGACACATCAGCCGCCCAATGACACATATGTATGGCGTGTGGACACTAAAACCCACCTTTTGCCACCACACATCCGAGTTACACGGGTAGCAACAAGTTATGTAGACTTAAGCCCTGTTTCACACTGACAGCGGGAATGAAACCGTGCACGTTCAGCTGAACTCGCATGATTTCATTCCCGCATGCCAGTCCCAACTTCGGGGGAATTTCAGAGACATCTGTGTGGGTTTCTGAACATATGTCAATGGAAATCACACCCCAAAATCGCCAAAAGTAGTACAAGAACTACCTTTGGGTAAAGGTGCTGCGACGCAAATGCGGTGTCACACCGATTCGGACGCTGCCATTGCCGGCACTTGCTGCCGATTTGGCATGAAATTTGACATGTCAAATCGCATGCCAAATCGCATCATTGTGAACCAGGGCTCAAACAACTTTTCAAATAACGTTAAAGAGTATATGAGATTTTAGTGATTGGATTTACATATATTTTAACTCCAAATGAAGAAAACTTTGCTGAAGCACCAACATCCAGGAGTACATAATGTCAATTCTAATTGTAAAGAAGATTTATTATGTCAAATTGTTAAAAAAATTCATAAGACACAACACGATTGAATAAAAGTCTTTAGGAGCCGGCTTTTACGGTAAACATATGCAGTAAACACAGCAGATGCCTTTGCTCTAATTTAATTCCATAATTTAGGCACATTATTAGCTCTTTTTTATTCTCTCTATTGTATGTCTAATCTTTCGCATCAAAGGAACTTTTTTTTTTTTTTTTGTCCCCGCCGTGTGTTAGCCACAGTTTACACAACTGAATGAAGTTTAACAGTTCTCTCTCTATTCCTTAACTCCCTCCTCGGGTAGATCGCCTGCAAGCATTGTTTTTAGATGCAGACATACACAACTTATTAGAACCCAACATCAAAGCCGATGTCCCACAGTCTTGCTGTCAAAGGCCCCATTGTATTTCTGTGTGGAAAAAGCTGCTGGAAAAGAAAAATATTCTGTTCAAAGACTCATCCAGAGGGGGCAGGAAGAGGAGTGGATGAGGTGGGCGCATCTGTTGGGGGGGGGGAAGGGATCGGGCACCCCTAAAGTACTTTCTACGCAATTGTGAAGACAGAATTTGTTATAGCCTGGTTCAAAAACATCCGGATCCTTTTTACTTATGTAACTAGCAATCTAAAGCCATCTCCTTCTGTATTACTGACAAATCAGCTGCTGCCTGAGAGTTGTACTACCTTATTATTCTTATAGGGTACATATATTTCTATGTAAAATACATTGTGATTATATATTATTATATTATATTGTTTTATACCATATTATATAGAGAAAATTATTATTATTCAGGATTTATATAGAGCAAACAGTTTGCTCAGTGCTTTATATTAAAAAGGAGACGTTGCAGTTACAAAACAGTTCAATATAAGAAGGTTAGTAGGGCCCTGCGCTGCTCCTGACCCTCTTGTAAGTTTGTGTTTTATTATATATACAATTTTTTTTACATTATGGTTTACAGTGATTATGGTTAACATAAAAAAAAATTACCTTATGGTTCACAGTGATTTTTTTTTTCCCTTACATGATGGTTCACAGGGATTGTTTTCATTATTATTATGGTTCACTGTGTTTTTCTTACCTTATGGTTCACAATGATTTTTTTTACATTATGGTTCACTATGGTTCACAGTGATATCTTTTCTTTTTTTTTTAACAGGGATTTTTTTTCACATTATGGTGCACAGGGATTTTTTTGTTATTTTTATTATTATGGTTCACAGTGTTTTTGTTTTTTACATTATGGTCCACAATGATTTTTCTTTTATATATTATGGTTCACAGGGATTTCTTTTCTTTTTTAACAGGGATTTTTTTTCACATTATGGTTCACAGGGATTTTTTTTTTTGTATTATTATTATGGTTCACAGTGTTTTTTTTTGTTTTTTCTCTTTTAACATTATGGTCCACAATGATTTTTTTTTTACATTATGGTTCACAGTGATTTATTTTCTTTTTTTTTGTATGGTGATTTTCTTTCAATTTTATTATATTATGAATCATAGTGATTTTTTTTTTTTATTATGGCTCACAGTGTTTTTTTTTTTTTGTACATTATGATTCAGTGAATTTGTGTGTGCCTTGCTATTAGAATCTAAAGCTGGCAATACACTAGTAGATTTTCCAATGAACTTTAGCACAAATATTCAGATCAGTATATTTGATGACCTGACGAATGTCATACAAAGGCACTTTATAAAACTTTTGATTTTGGAGTGAGTGGACTTTTCCCATCGAAAACCACATACACAGTTAAAAATGTATTCGTTCCAGAAGATTTTTCCATGCGGCTCCTTCAAATTTTCACATCACTGTGTTCAGAAAGGAACATCGATTTGACTACTAATGATTAGAAAATCAATCAAATGTTGTTAAAGGTAACATTTTCAGCAAAACCTTACTAGTGCGTGGCGGGCTTTAAGCGACAATAAACAATATCCTTATTCTCAAAAATGAATCTATACACATCCACATCCCTGTAAACTTTTTTTCATCAAATTGTTTCTTACAATTCTTTAGTTTTTTTGTCTTCTTGTAACATCCTTCAAGAACTCCCAAACCTCTCCTTTTCTACTTACTTCTGTTTGTTTGAAACAAGCAGTGCAGGTTAGTTGGGGTCATGTGCACTGCTTTATGCACACTACACATCCCATAGTCTATCTTGGGAGTGAGAAGGTGGCTAGACTCTTACTTATAGTGGGAACATGGAGAACAAACATAACCACCCTCTAATGCCGCGTACACACAAATGGAAATTCAGCCAGCAAAATACCGATGAGAGCTTTTCGTCGGAAAATGCGACCGTGTGTAGGCACCATCGGAATTTTGCTGCCCGAATTTCTGCCAACAAAAGTTTGAGAGCATGTTCTCAATTTTTCATATGGAAAAACTTTCTATCAGAAATTCCGATCGTCTGTGGCAATTCGGACGCGCAAAATTCAGACGCATGCTCGGAAGCATTGAACTTAATTTTCGCGGCTCGTGGTAGTGTTGTACGTCACCGCGTTCTTGATGGTCGGAATTTGGTGTGACCGTGTATAGGCAACACAAGCTTGAGCGGAATTCCGCCATAATTCCGTCAGAAAAATCATCCAAGGCTTTTCCGATGAGAATTCCGATGGAGGCTGAGAGCAGAAAGTAAAATAATTTTTTAAGGTAAGAAGGTAAGAATAAATACTTTAGAATATATATTTTTTTAAAGAGTTTAGTGTCACTTTAAGTGGTTATGCTGGACATAGATACATTAGTCTTGGACCCCCCTGTCCCTCCTCCCCCGTGTTAGCATTAGTGGCCATATATCTCTGGATACCTCCCGGGCTTTGAGTTGGTGGTATAGGCTTGACAGTCTTGTTTGTTTTACCCCTCATATTCATTGCCGTCCTTATTTCTATTTAGGGTGTTCCGGCTGTTAGTTGCACCGTCCTCTACTCCCTCTTCTATTCCCCTTGCTGCCACCCTTTTGTTGGCCGATCTAGTTTTCCTGTGTGGGAATGGGGAGTGGGGTATAGACTGTATGGTTTCTCTCTGTGACCCCTATCTGAACCCTTCTCCCCCTCGTGGATATCTCGGTCCTCCCTTTAGAATTTATGGACCCCAGGTCAGGTGTGGTCAATTAAAGAGAATACAGTACCATTGCATTACAACACATTTACCCCTGTCTTGTCCCCTCTTTACCCCCCCACAGATAAATTTATGCTATACACCAATGGACAGCAAGCAGCTAGCGGAGGCACCAAAACCAAAGAAAAAAAAAAAGGGGGAGAAAAAAAACAAAAAACAAAGAAAAAAAAGTTTTATCTAAGGCTTGTTGTATCCCTTGACTTTGTCTCTTGACCCTTCTTTCCAAGGGGGGGTGGAATATGGGGACGAAAGCAAGTACTCAGGAGTGTCTGTTCGAGTGATGGAGGACGAAAGAAAGTACTCAGGAGTGTCTGTTCGAGCTGATGGGTCTCGGGAGAGAACGAGGTCAAAAACAATGGGATTAAGAAGGTCTAGGTGAAGGGGGGATGCAACACACTCTTCAATGGAGCCTCCAGTCAATATTCACTGTGCCCGTTCTCTTGGCTCTGGGTTGGAGGTCTCTTTTGCATCAGTCTCGGAAGTTATGGTTACCCCAGGGTATGCCCCCCTCTGCTGTCCGTCGGCGGTATATTAGTTTCAACGTTCCTGGTCATGGTGGACCCTATCGAGTTAAATGGTGCAGGAGTTTACTGGGCCACAATTCAGCCTGAGAATAGTGTCCTGGTAGTAGTGTCCTGGGAGCTCCTAGGGGCTATCTTTTTCGGTATCCAGCCGTCCAGCCTCCTAACCCCCCGTCTTAGTCTGTAACCACCTGGGGGCCCTTCTCCGGTCCCTTTTTATTGTAGGGTAGGGTAACTTTTGTTGTAGAGGTATCCCAGTGCGTTAAAAGCAGGGTACGGGTTATATGTGGAATATCTCCTTCCTGTGGCTCTAGTCTCTTCCCGACCCCAACGAGGTTGATAGAAAGGTTTAGAGTTTTAACTAGTTAACTAGTTATCGTCCTTGGATTAACCGCTTTTTTTTTTTTTTTGATGGTGGAGATCGCTGTCCGTTGCCCCCTTGACGAAATTAGGTCCTGCTGGATCTGTCTGTGGCTCTGTATCTGTGCGGTGGGGAGCGGTGGGGTACGGCTACCCCCAGCAGGTGTATGGGTGTTTTAGCCCGCTTCAGGGTGCCGAGGGCCGGAGGCGAGGGGCAGAGGCGGCCTCTCAGCGCGTTCAGTTTAAAGTGCGGGGCGGGCAGGTCAGCCACGCTCCTTCACGATCATTCCTCCTACACATCCGGGCTGCGGTGCGTGGGATGCAGGACCTCCTCCCCTGCTTGATGGTGGAGATCGCTGTCCCGTTGCCCCCTTTAGAATATATATTTTTTTAAAGAGTTTAGTGTCACTTTAAGTGGTTATGCTGGACATAGATACATTTTTTTTGTTGTTGTATCAGCCAGCGGGTTGATCAATAGATCAAAGTAGTGTATGTCAATGCTAATTGGTAAGTACAGAATGTAACTTGTATCACCTGTGAATATTGAATTACATAATAGACAATAGTAAAGTGACACTACAGTGAAAATCCATAAGTAAATACAGAAGTTACAATGAAAACAAATGGATTCCTCCATCCACACAAGCAAGGTGTCCCCGCTGTGACATTGTATTGTGTTAGTGGGACCAGTGGCAGCCGGTGGAATATTTTTTTGGGGGGGCGGCAAACAGTATGCCACGACACCCCCTATTGGTCGGTCGGTGGGACGGTCGGTTGCACTTACCCCATTGCGTCTATCCATGCTCGGCGGGGGCCTCCCGTTCCCCTGCTCTCCACGGGTCTCCACGGCGGCAGGTTCTGTTTCCTCCCTACTTCTCTGCGGCCAATGGGGAGTCTTCTCTTTTTTTGGACAATCAGGAAAAAAGGTCTCACACCTGCTTCTGATTGGCCGGATTGATGATGAGTGTTACAACAGCGAATATTTATTCGCTGTTGAAACACTTGGGTGGGCTCATGGCGCAATGCTCCTCACCATGAACCACCCTATTTTGAAGCATATTAGAGCTTATGGCTCTTATAGGGTACTTCAAAAAAACTGTAATTCAGGCGCCCGGCGTCCTGAAAGGGGTGCCTGAATAGGGGGTGGCCGGGGCAGCCATGGATAGATTCACGCATAGCATGAATCTATCCATTATTCATATAGGGGGTGGCAAGGATAGAGGGGTCGGCACTTGGGCACGCCTAAAACAGCCGCCTCTGAGTATGACCCCTCTGCTGTCAAAATACACTGATTGATGAAAGTTTTCCAGCAATCTCGACCTATCGAATGGGGACAGCCATACGTGGATGGAGCTTTCTATCGATCTATGGCCAGCTTTAGTGTTCTTGCCTTTTAGTGTTTGAGCCTTTGGTTTAATGTTCCCCAGGGGGATTGTCTACATCTGATAAGTAGTTATCAGTACTGGAAGAACCACATTGTTAGTTTTGGTGTGGAGTTGTCTTCCTGCAGAAGAGGTTGTATGAGGGAGTCTAGACACATATAGATTTCTTCCATTTAGCCTGAGGACTTAACAAAAAAAAAAATGGATTCCTTCATCCTTTTTAAATAGTATGGATGGACAAATCTCCTGCCGGGGCAGCACGGTGGTTCCAATCCCAACCACAACACCACTTGTCTGGAGTTTGCATGTTCTCCCTGTGCCTGCATAGGTTTCTCCTCTGGTTTCCTCCCACACTCCAAAGACCAATGCTGGTAGGGTAATTGGATCCTGTTGGCCCTAGAATGTATGAATGTGAGTTAGGGACCTTGGATTGTAAGCTTTGAGGGCAGGGACTGATGTGAGTGTATGATATGATATGTATGTAAAGTGCTGTGTAAATTGACAGCACTATATAAGTACTAGACATGTGCGATTTGGTTCGTAACGAATAGATTTTCGTACGAATTTGTTAGTATTCGTACATTCGGATAAATTCGAACATCCGAATAGCTGAAAGAACCGAAAATGACGAAATTACAAATAAGCAAAATAACGAACACGCGAAAATACGAACTTACGAAAATACGAAACTCTGAAACAGTAAAAAGAAAATTACATCTATAACGAATGATTTACATTTCGTATTGTCAATCCTTTGTTCGTAATTTCATATTTTTATATTTTCGTATTTTCATTCGTCTGTTCGTAATTTCGTTTCTTCGTGTTCTCGAATCGTTCTTTTGAATGGATAGTGTAATGGCCCGTACACATGATCCGAATATCGTACGACCGTTTCAGCTTAATAGTCGCAAGTAGAAATTAAATAGCTAAATAAAGTCACGAAAATTCTCGTACGACAGAAAAAAAATCGAAAGTGATGTCATGTGTTGTAATGTATTTGTATTGAATTTTTGGACGACAACTATATTGACTAACTGAAAATCGTACGATCTGGAATCATACGACGAAATTTTCCATGCATGCCCGATCGAATAAGATCAGATGAATGGTCGTGATCGGCTGTACACACAACCTGAAAATCGTACGATCCTTCCTCGGACGACCGTTTTCGTACGATATTCGGATCGTGTGTACGGGCCATAAGTGTATCTTAATATGTATGTTCGTAATTTCGTATTTTCATTCGTATGTTCCTAATTTCGTGTTCTCGAATCGTTCTTTCGAATGGGCAGTGTATTAGTGAGTGATGTATCTTACTTAATATCTTTAGCCAATCAGCGTATCCCTTTTGTGTCTGAGTCACACTGCATTCCTGAATCTTTTTAGATTCAGTCGAGGAGGAGTCAGGTCTGGTGACTGAGGGAGTGGACTGGAGTAAGTACAGGACTTATTAGCAAAGCTAGCAAAGGATTATTATTCCTTATTTCCTACGAACGTACGAATCATGAAAAAGGAAATCTCACAAAAGTAACAATTACTAAATTATGAGTAGTGTACCGAATAAACTAAAATTATTATCTAACAAAATTACGAATTTCGAAACAAAGAAAATTAGACAAATGGATTACGAATCATTTTGTATCAACGGAAATATATCTGTTACGAAAATACGAACGAGTCCAAATATGAAAACTTGCGTCTAACGAAATTACGAATCGCTACGAATCAACGGAAACGTAAAGAAACAAAACAAAACAAATTATTTTTTGTTGTGCACATGTCTAATAAGTACCTATAATAATTATATTCTGACAGCCAGCATCGCCCACTATCTGAATACCCAAATGGTGCCTGCATCCCCCTTCCCTGTGGCAGTGAGCCCGGGATCTTGTCCCCGCACTCGCTGTCACTACTTGAAGACAGTGCGGCCATGCGGCGCTCTGCCCATATGGCTGCGTCATTCATTCATTCACAGTTTCCTGGGAATGAATGCCTACAAGGACCGTCTGCCATTTCGGCTGACAGCTTGTAGTTTTCAATGAGCTGCGAGGATGCTGGTAAGCGTCCTCCCAGTCCACTGATCTACCTGCTCTCTGGTAACTGTCTGCCCATATGAGGTACGAGCAGACAGCTATGCTGAGAGTCTGCAGGAGCCAGAGATTGTACCCACGGTCTGCTGATCACGGATGCAATGTGCTACAGGCCCCATAGAAAAAAATTATAAATGCACATTTTATTACCTGCAAAAAATATGCTATTATTTTTTTTTCTAAGGTGAACTTATCCTTTAAGCTGAGTTGGTCAAAATTTTAAGCTGTGGGTGACCCTGTCAGCATCAACCAAAGGATTTTGCTGGAAAATTGTCAGGTGAACGGAAATTCCAACAGAAAAAGACCGATGGGCATACACACGGTCGGAAAATCCAATGAAATGCTCCCATCGGACATTGGAAATTCTGACCGTGTGTATGCGAATCATTTTTGACAAGTTTTCCTGACACCAAGAGAAGAAAGGTGACAGGGCAGCTGATTGACTCAGCTCTGCTCCTGTGTGCTGTGTGAAGGGGGTGTGTACCTTTCTCCAATCAACTCTCAAAGCTCTCCTCACTGAACTCCACAGAGTGAAATTTCAGCTCTCCATCCCTTTTTATTCTGACAGCTCAGACAACCTTTATAAAACCTGGAATGTGAATGGCTGTAGAGAAGCAGATACAACTTATGTAGGAGATTTGTTTCATCCCTGTGTATCACCTGAGACCTCATTGGGTATATTTAAGGGTAGTAAATTTTCCGTAGACAACGGTCTGTTGTCGGATTTTCCTATCGTCTGTACACAAGTCCGTCACACAAAAGTTAAATGAACAAACACGCATGCTCGGAATCAATGCTCACCAAACACGACATTAGCAGAAGGTGCCCAAAGGGTGGCGCTCAAGAGCTGAAATTCCTCGTAGTACGACATTCGTGTTTGTTGGCTGACAATTGTGTACCGTTCGTATGCAAGACAAGTTCCTGGCACACGCCCTTCTGACAAAAGTCTGACGCTTTGTCTGCCGAAAATCCGGCTTAAAGCGGTTGTATACCCGTTTTTGCGATTTTTTTTGTAAACTACCTGCAAGACAAAGTCATAATGAGCTAGTATGACTAGCATACTAGCTCATTATGCATCACTTACCTTAGATCGGGGCCCCCGACGCCGTCCTCTTCTCCCCCTCCAGCCGCAGCCATCTCTCTTCCGGGTATCGCCACTCCGGCCAATCACAGCGCCGCTGCCGCGCTGTGATTGGCCAGAGCAGCGAAGACGTCGCTCCGCGCATGCGCACAGGACACTTCAACTGAGGCGAGCCGTAGTTCTGAATGGGGATTAACCCTGTAAATGCACCGTTGTCTACAGCGCGCATGCGCCGTAGACAACGTTGTAAAACGTTCTGTGCAAATATCTCCTAAACCGTGTAGGTTTAGGAGATATTTCTTGTACCTACAGGTAAGCCTTAATCTAGGCTTACCTGTAGGTACAAGTTGTAATTGAGGGTATACAACCCCTTTAAGAAAGAAGCAAAATGGTACAAAATATATTTCACATACGTCAGTTTCGTGTAGTCATACATGCATCTTCAGAGTCTCAATGCCAGATAGACATGTGCAGAAATGTGTTTTGTTATGTTTCGATTCGTTATTTACATAAATTAGTTTACTTAAATTTGTTTAATTCTTTTCCGAAATTAGTTTAGTTTAATTGTTTTCAAATTTATTCAAATTTTTTTCATTCGAATTTGGATCGATTTTGAATAGAATAGAAAATAAAGGAATATAATAGAAAAAATTGAATAGAATAGAAAAGAATATAACAGACAGTAAAATAATATAATATAAGAGTAAAACAAAAAAATAGGATAGAAAATAAAAGAACAGAATTGAATGGAATTGAATAGAATACTGACATATAATCACACACAAGGTTGGACTTGATGGACTTGTGTCTTTTTTCAACCTCACCTACTATGTAACTATGCAACTAAGAAAGGAATAGAATAGAATAAAAAAAGAATAGAATAAAATAGAAAGAATATTACCATCTTCTGAAATGTGAATAGAATAGAAAAGAATAGAATTTAAAAAACACTACAATACAATAGAATAGAAATAATATAACCATTTTCCAAAGTTCAAATAGAATCAATTCAAATTTGAATAGAATAAAAAAGAATAGAGTCGAATAGAATGGAAAATAACACAATAGTATAGAAAACAACAACAGAATAGAATAGAATGACTATAGCCGTCTTCCTATTCTAATCTATTCTTTTCTATTCTATTCAATTTTTAATTGATTCTATTTGAATTTGGGGAAATGGTTATATTCTTTCTATTCTAATCTATTCTATTGTTTTTTAATTATACTCTTTTTTTAATTTGTTTATTCTATTCTGTTCTTTTCTATTCTATTATTTTATTTTCTATTCTATTCTATTCTTTTCTATTCAAATTTATTCTATTCGAAATTTGAATTTCGGAAGATGGTTATATTCTTTCTATTCTATTCTGTTGTTTTTTTTTCTATACTATTCTGTTATTTTCTATTCTATTCTAATCTATTCTATTAAAATTCAAATTTATTATATTAGAATTTTGAGAAATGGTTATATTCTATTGTTTTTTTTTTTTATTCTATTCTTTTCTATTATAGGCTCTTCTATTCTTTTTTTTCTATTCTATTCTTTTTTTATTCTATTATTTTCTTATGTATACAAATTCAAATTTATTCCATTTGAAATTCGAATTTCAGAAGATGGTTATATCCTCTCTATGCTATTCTATTCCATTCTATTTGTTTCTATTATATTCTAGTCTCTTCTGTTCTTTTGTTTTCTATTCTATTTTGTTCTGTTTTACTCTATTATATTCTATTCTTTTATTTTCTGTTATATACTATTTTTTTTCTATTCTATTCCTATATTTTCTATTCTATTTTATTCTCTTTGGAAATTGGAAAACTATTCAAATTTATAAACTTTTTGAATTCAAAAACTTTTGGAAAATGATTTAAATTCGAATCATCCAAATTTTTTTTTCGTTATTTCGGATTCGTTTGAATTTGGTACTATTGTAATTCGGAAATTCAGATACATTCAAATTTCCGAAAAGCAAAAATTTGTCCGAACGAAACGAACCGCACATGTCTAATGCCAGCATGTTTCTTCAATTCCAAATAATTGTGGCAAAAAATAAGAACACCTTTGGGTGTCTACTTTCCAAAATGGTGACTTTGGGGATGTTTGTAATGTCCTGACATTTTTATTTAATTTGTTGATAATAGAAAGTAAAGGAAACTAGGTTTGGTTTTCCTTTATATAGAAAAAAGAAAAGAAAAGAAAACAGTGGTTATGCACTTCTTCAGCTCTTTGGACATGTCTTCTTTGTCCAGAGCTGGAGGAGGTGGCTTGTTTGTTTGGTTTTGTTTTTGTGCAACACTCTCAGGTCTTTAAAGTAAAACTGTAACTTTTTTAAAAACAAGCCTACCTATCCTGGTGCAGCCATTCTCAGTTCTCAGTCAGGGTTCAGTGGAATCCAAGTCTTCTCCAGAGGTTCCCAGGGGTTCCTTGAGCAATCAGCAGTTTCTACCTCTTGGATAAGTTGGCTGTCTGTATGGGGAGCATTCTGTCTCCCCCTGACCAATGTGCAGAGGGAGATTCTTCCCAATGACCTCCAATGTAAGGAGCATTTTTCCACTGACCATCTTGCTAATGTATCGTGAGCTGTAGCTATAGTAATTTAAAGGGGTTCTAAAGGCAGAAGGTTGTTTACCTCAATGCATTCAATGCACTAAGGTTAAAAACCTTTGGGTGCAGCTCCCCCACCCCTTATACTAACCTGAGCCCCATCTCGATACGATGATATGCATGAGTGCAGAGGCTCTCCCGGGTCTCTCTCTCCTCATTGGCTTACACAGCAGTGGGAGCCTTTGGTTCCTGCTGCTGTCAATCACAGCTAGTGAGCCAATAAGAAGAGGACGGGGGGGCACGGCCGAGCCATGCTCTGTGTGTGAATAGATAATATCCATTTTTCACAGGAGCGCGACTCATGAGCGAGCCTGCTCGAGTGCCCCCATAGCAAGAGGCTTGCAATTGGGGGCATTTGGCAGGGGGGAGGAGCCAGGACCACCGGCAGGGAATCAAAAAAGAGGACCAGGGCTGCTCTTTTCAAAACCATTGCACAGAGCAGGTGAGTTTGTAATTTTTAATTTAAATTACAACCTTTAGAATCATTTTAAGTGGATCTTCACTCTCCCCATCCAATTATTCTCATTGCCTTCCTGTCACTCTCTTCTCACATAATTAGATTTTTTTTTTTTTGTGGGGGGATGCCTCTCTTAGGGACCCCTCCCTCACTTGCCTAGGCAAGAAGAATTTAGCAGCTGCCCACAGACCTCTTGGGACATCAATATTACAAATCCCAGGAGACTGCAGGGTACTCTAGGGAGCAGGGAACTCGGGGGGATACTGTATCTTCATCGTTTTTGCAGCTGGCCTCCTAATGAAACGCTGTAATGCATGCATGTAATCACAAGCCAGCTGCAAGAACCTTGTTTATTCATTTTTATAACATCAGCATTGTAATAATAATATTATATACAATAATTATTTTTGACAATGCAATATAAACTTACTTCAAAAATCTCCTTTCATGTTGTGAGTTCTGCCTGTCTGCTGACCATCTCTTTCCACAACTTCCTGAATTCCCTGCATGCTTTGCAGCTTCTCCTCTGGTGTTTACTTTCATTTTCTAAGAACTACATATCCCATGGTACCTGGCTTGTCATTCACAATGTAGGAAGACACAACTCTGGTCCCTGAATACAAGGGTGGCTCCATAGGATGTTGCAAGACAAAAGGAGCCACCTTGAAACAAGAAATCTTGGCCAGCTTGTCATGGCACCAGATGATGCTTTCCATACACTTAGGTTTTTTTGTTCACCCAGAGGACTAAATGAAAAAAAAAATCAGATTCTCCATCTACACAAACAAGGTGGGTGGAGGAAAACACCCACCAGAGCATTGTATTTTGACAGCAGTACCCGCCACTCTCAAAATACACTGAGCAATGGCTGCAACTGATTAGCTGATTAATGGAAAAATTTCCAACATATCCCTTCAATAGAAATGGGTTAAACCATCGACTTCTGTCAAGTGGGGGGCCCACAAACTGGTCAACATTTAGCCGGTCCAGCAGAGATCAATGTGTGGCCAGCTTTAAACCAAAACAAAGGCAGGAATTAAAAGATAAAAAAGAGGCATAGTCAATAAGGCTAGGTTTACACTAGCCACAGTTTGAGTGGGCACAGCAGCCCATTCAATTGAATGGGCTGCCATGCCTCCTGAAATGCAGGGAAAAGGTCCCTGCAGCATTTCAAAAATCTCAGCCCAAAGGGGAACCGCAAGTGCAGTGTGGTTCCCAGCACGGAAGAGATCTCCAGTGTGTGTGACATGCCATTAGGAGTAATGGCAACTGCACAGTGAAATGTAGGAGATGTGTACAGGTGCCATTAATCCTGATGGCATGCCACACATACTAAAAGTTGCTCCCACACTGGGAACCGCACTGCACTTGCAGTGGTTGCGGCTGCGGGAATGAGTGCGGACCCACAGTGGGAACCTTCCACACAAGTGTGAACCTAGGCTAAGTGATTCGATCAGCTGCTTAAAATGCTTAAAGGGGAGGGTCAGCCGGGAAAAAAAATAATTAAAAGTCAGCAGCTACAAACACTGTAGCTGCTGACTTTTAATAAGCAGACTTACCTGTCCTGGGTGCCTGCGATGTCGGCCGCCCGAGGGTCTCGGTTCCCGGCGCCGCCATTCCACCTAAGGGAAACAGGCAGCGTAGCCTTGTTGGCTTCACTGCCCGTTTCCTACTGCGCATGCGCGAGCCACGCAGCGCTTTGTGAATGGGGAACGCGTTGTGTTCCCATAACACTCCGCGCCCCATTCACTAGAAGACGGCGCTAGGAGCAGAAGACCGAACAGCTCCGCGGAACAAGAAGAGGCAGATTAGGACAATCTGCATAGCAAAAGCCATTTCTGGTAAGTAAAAAAAATATATATATATTTTTTTCCTTTTAAATTTTTATTAACATTTTTATGAAGTTTTTTTTTTCAGGGTGGCCCTCAGTTGGCCTATCCCAGCCTCAGTTGGTATGGTGCTACACGTGTAATCAGTTATGACACCAGCTATTTGATGAGAGCACAAGCAACTGTAACAGTTATCATTCATGCCATGCCTTGAATGTTTTGGGAAGCCGCTAAATTGATGTGTTTAGTTCAGAATTAGAAGTTGAAGTTTAGGTGTGGCAATTTTTACATGGTGACATTAGTCCACTACTACTAAAGTGATTGCCACTAGCTTCTGTCAGTCCTGGTGCATTGTGAACACAGGAGGAATGGATGCTCGCTCGGCAGGAGCACCATTCAAGGGACACTTTGCATTTTCTCAATGGATCAGTGACGTCTAGTAAGTGGCAGGGCAGCTTGCCATTGGACCCGAGAACTGATCATTGGAGTAGCCTACTACAGGGATTTCAAGCTTCCATGAGGATCCCACAGCTATAGCACATGTATACTTCTATGATCCAGGCTGGAGCAATGTTACATAGTTACATAGTCAGGTTGAAAAAAGACACAAGTTCAACCAAAAAAAAAAATAATACAATCTCATATACATAATACTTCACCCACAGTTGATCCAGAGGAAGGAGAAAAACCCCAGCATTGCATGATCCAATTTTCTACAGCAGGGGGAAAAAATCCTTGATGATCCCCCGAGTGGCAATCAATCTGATTGCCTCTTGGGGGATCAGGAAGGATTCCCTGGATCAACTTTACCTATAAATGTCAGTACCCAGTTATATTCTGTACATTTAGGAAAGAATCCAGGCTTTTTTTTTTAAGTAATCTACTGAGCTGGCCAGAACCACCTCTGCAGGAGTCTATTCCACATTTTTACAGCTCTTACTGTGAAGAAACCTTTCCATTTTTGGCGATGAAATCTTTTTTCCTCTAGATGTAAAGAGTGCCCCCTTGTCCTCTGTGATGACCTTAAAGTGAATAACTCAACACCAAGTTCACTATATGGACCACTTATGTATTTGTACATGTTGATCATATCCCCCTTAATCTCCTCTTATCAAGGGTGAATAAATTCAGTTCCTCTAATCTTTCCTCATAGCTGAGCTCCTCCATGCCTCTTATCAGTTTGGTTGCCCTTCACTGCACTTTCTCCAGTTCCCCCGATATCCTTTTTGAGAACTGGTGCCCAAAACTGAACTGCATATTCCAGATGAGGTCTTACTAATGATTTGAACAGGGGCAAAATGATATCTCTCTGGAGTCCATACCTCTCTAATACAAGAAAGGACTTTGCTCGCTTTGGAAACCACAGCTTGGCATTGCATGCTATTATTGAGCTCATGATCTACCGAAACCCCCAGATCCCTCTCCGCCATTGATTCCCCCAGTTGTACTCCCCCTAGTATGTATGATGCATGCATATTCTTATCCCCCAAGTGCATAACTTTACATTTATCAACATTAAACCTCATCTGCCACATAGTCGCCCAATTAGACAGAGCATTGAGGTCGGCTTGAAAATTGGAGACCTCCTGTAAGGATGTTATTCCACTGCATAGTTTGGTGTCATCTGCAAAGACTGAAATGTTACTTTTGATCCCAGACCCAATATCATTTATAAAGATATTAAAAAGTAAGGGTCCCAGCACTGAACCTTGGGGTACACCACTGATAACCTTAGACCATTCAGAGTAAGAATCATTAACCACTACTCTCTGAATTTGGTCTTTTAGACAGTTTTTTATCCATTTACAAACTGATATTTCCAAACCTGTAGACTTTACCTTACACATTAGCTGTGTGTGCGGAACTGTCAAGCGCTTTTCAAAATCCAAGTATACCACGTCCACAGTCACACCTTTGTCCAAGGTTTTACTTACCTCCTCATAAAAAGAAATCGACTTTGTTTGACAACTTTGTTTAACCATGTAACAATTGCCATACCTGGAATTTAGCTTTAAAAAAATGGAGAGTTTAATGTGGAACTTCACTCAAAAAGTGAAGCCTGGCTGGTTCGGTCCTTCCCGCTGTTTGTACCAATTTGCGAGTACCAATTTTTATCGATATCGGCTCCCACTTCCACAATCCTCACCTAGGCAAGGTAGATGTCCCTCATCCCTCCCC